>JAYKAV010003321.1:187117-280564 GCA_035582835.1 Phoebastria nigripes | reverse complement strand
TTTTTTTTTTTTTTTTCCTTTTTTGGGGGGGGAGTAGGGATGGTAATAAAGCAGAACTAAGTACTTCCAACATGCACACACAGCAGCAGCTCTGCTCAGTTCCTCATGCTGCCCTAGCTGCACACGTGCGTGGTGCTTCAGACCCACAGCTTCCACATCTGCCACTGATGAGCATGTGTGTTTACGCTGGAACAAATGTACGCAAATTTTATTGTGTTTTTTCAAATGTGCCTTGTTTAAAAGATGATATCCTTCCAGGAGGTTGGATTATTCTATTCTTCACTGTCCTGCATACAAATACACAAGGCAGAAAAAACCCCGCATTCATCTGCTTTGCCTGGGTTTCTCACAACCACCGCAGGAAGCAGGGAGCGTACACRTGTCTTCAAAGCGCCCCGCAACTCCTGGGCTGCGGTTTCAGATCCTCCCGCAAGCTGAGAGCTGCCGGTGGTTGGCAGGGGCGGGCAGGCACTGCTCCCCGGGCGAGTGCACGGGTCTCCTCTGTACCTCCATACTCCTCTGAGACAACGGATGAGCCTGTCCGCCAGGTCCCCACCGTGTCCTCACCAGAAGTTAGGTTTGAATCACAGTTCATACCATGCTGAGCACACAACATGCATCAGTGCTACTTACGGTCCTGGGGTCTCTCAAGAACTTACAGATATATGACGTGCATTTGAATTTTAGGGTGCTGAACATAAGACCGAAGTTGTGCAAGGTATGGGGGGCGGAGGGGAGCTGAGGTAAAGCTACAGTCAGAAAAAATTATTTTGTTGAAACAGAATTGGTCAGTTATTTTCAAGCACTTCCAAAAAAATATTGGCTACTTTTCTTTGTCTCCCATAGTTATGAGAAATTGCAGGTATCCTGCAGAAACCCTTCAGATCACTCTTGGCCACTTTCTCCTCCACTATAATCCCTTTTTTCTACCCAGATGTGGCAAAGGGGCCTCAGTTATTCCCTCTCTGCTCAGCCCATGACTCCTTTGGGTGCAAATCTGTGACTGTTGAGAGAAATCTCCAGCTCTTGCCATTCCCCTAAAACAAAACACAAGCTGTCACCTGGATCACTGACCCATTCGTTGACTTCTTACGGAGATTCCTCTCCTTCCCTGGCATGGAAACCCCCTGGCCACAGAGCAGCTGCTGGGAATACTCTTCCCCTTTTGCCGTCTTCATCACCACAGGACGGTCACTGGTCTGGAAATGTTAACCATTTTCCAGGAACCAACCAAGTGGAGCAATGTTGCTTCTTCTGCACAGGTTGAGCTGATGGATTGCACTTGCAGGAGAGAGGGATTTCTCTTAGAGACAGTGGGACCACACACATAAAACACCCCAGGCAAGGAGAGCAGACGGTAGCACACGTACAGCCCTGAGGCACAAGGCTGACCAGCCCAGCAAACCTCACCCGAGGGTCTGCTGCAAGTCAAACTGTGAAGTCAAATCTTTAGAGACCACCAGGTGCAACCCCAATGACACCACGTGCTGGAAAAAAGCCTTGGATAAAGACCAAACTACCTGTGTGCAACTTCACAGCCCACACTGGGGCACTGCCCCCGAGACCCTAACTCTTCTGCAATTTGCAAAGGGACACATGTTCAGTGGTGCTGCCCAGGAGACCAGAAATTGCTGCAGACTCCACGGTTACCAGTAAACATGTCCTCAGTGTCACCCACAGCTCAAATGGCTGTTAAAGAGGAGATGAGAGAGGGAAAAAGTTATTATCTCCTTTTGAAAATGAAGCTGTAAAATCCAAAGCAGATAGGCTGAAGTTTAAACTCAAAGCAAATTAGGCTGATCCCAGAGCAGCAAGGGGAGCACCTCCCTAGTGCACAGCGGGCAGCACTGACCCAAGAGCTCCGTGTCCTGCTCTCGCCCCATGCCACAGTGGCCAGAGGAGAGTTCCGGACAGGGACCTCTCCTCTCCAAAACCTGTGTACATCACAGCAGTGATACCAGAGGGACTGTGTACGGCCCCGGTCACCTCTGCTGTCTCTCAGTCACATCAGTGCTGTCAGAGAAAGGGCTCAGGCTGTAGCCAAGCTCTGACTGCTGACGAATGAGGCAAAATGCAAGCTACAAGATAAGTGAAAAGCACCTAAAGGCACTTAAATCCAGTCTCCAACAACTGGCTGAGTGACAGTGGAGTACAGGGCGGAGACTGAACTACAATCAGACTGCTAGATGCAAGGACAGAATCAGGAATTCATTTAAGTATACTAAATAGACAATTATCATTTCAAATATAGCTATAATGAGGAGGAAGGTTCATATTTAAGAGATCTTGCTGTGTCCCACCCCGCATCATGATTTTCCCACATAAAAATTGACTGAAGGCAGGATACTGTTTGAAACATTCATTTTTTTTCTCCCAAGCATCCAYCACTTACCTGGCAGACAAAATTTAAGCTCTTGGCTAGCACTGCTAGCAGGCACGGGTCTGACCATAGCAGCTAGAGCGAAGCAGGGAGCAGACTTGAACACAGCTCTTGGCTCTGCAGCACTAAAAGCAGGAAAGCTTTTCTGTTTGCTTTAGGAAGACTAGACAGATGTGACTCAGAGGAAAGAGTAGCCAAATTTTGCCTGGTGGCTCACCCCCCACATGCCAGCAAACCTGCAGCCAACAGCAGGAGCAGTAAGCAGCGAGCGCAGCCCGCCCAGCCGCTGGCTGCCCTCCAGTGAAATTCATGAAGAGACAGCTCTGCAGAGTCGCGCAGACGGGGACACGGGGACACTTCAGCACAAGTCCTTGGAACAGGAAAAAAAGGTCCATGCCCTTCATGTACCTGCACTACCCAGGCAAGGCAGATCGTTTAGGTTATTATATGGGATAATTTGCTGGTCTGCTTCAAGTTGGGCCAAATTGCTAACCGTGCTGTAATGCGATAGCACTGTGCAAAGGTGTGCTGACCTCACCCAGCCTTCTCACCCCTGCTTTTCTGAGCACAAGCCACCTTTGAAGATATTGCACTTGTTAAAAAAGAGGACAGGAAAGAACAGGGAAAGCCAGAAAGCATCACTCATCCCCTCTGCCGACTCAAAGCAGTTTAGCGTGAGATGAAAAGCCCTCTTCTCAGCAAATATGCAAATAACAAAGAATGCTCAGGTGACAGAAAGAAAAACACTATCCAGAAAAACGCCTAGGATGTCATTGCCTAGGAATCCTGAATGCCTATTCCAGGCTTGCAAATCCCAAACCCTTGAGATCCATTTTAAAACAGTATTTTACAAGAAAACAGTGACATTTCTAACAAAAGCAATTTATTTGGGGAGCTTTTCAGACACCTGTAGGCTGAAATTTGTAGGTACATTCAAGATGCTACTCAGTACCCTCTGTAATGGGGCCTGAATGCAGCTGTCTGGAAGAGGAGACATCACTAGCTGCCTCTGGGAATCGGGGCTTCACCAGTTACACTCACTACCTCCAAGTCTCAAAATACATTGCAAGACTCTGTCTACCCATAGTTAACATTCAGTCCTGCTCGTGCCTAAATACTTCATAATCTCTAATGCACGTACCTCCAATACTCTGCTACAATAACACTTCAACCAGATTTTACAGATGGGAAACCGAGGCAGAGGAGAAATAAGTGACTTGCTCAAAGTCCCAAAGAAAATCCGTAACAGTGCTGAGACTTGAATCCAAATATTTTTTCTAACTCCCAGGCACTTCCAAGCTCTCAGCGAGCCCTTGGGACCATTCCTCTTACCATCTGCACAAGTGAGGACAAACAAGCAAGTACCTTTTTTTTCTTTGAGGCCATCTAACAATGATGCATTACTCCCCAAAGAACGCTTCCCAACCTTGAAATGACCAAGAAGTTCCTTACCAGCTGCCTCACATACTTGTTCTTGCCTCCATTTATTCTGCAAAAAAAGCTGTATTTAAAAGACTTTTTTAAAAATGCACTTGGAGACGACAGCTTAACTGTCAGAGGGATCAAGAGCAAAAGCTCCTGTACCTCCATTAAACTCTTAACTGCTCAACAATTCTGGCAATCTGCTCTGAGGACTCCTGACAAGGGGGCACACATAAAACACTCAATCCCATATGCTTTTAAATCACCCAGAAGAAGCATGTTTCTGTGACACTACTCCTCCTCTTCTACTAACCAGATTTAAGTGGTAATTCCATAGGAAGGGTGATTATCACTAAAGTTTTAATGAGTTGCCATCTGTACCCTGCACTTCATAAATGGAGAGTGTTCCACTACCATGCTGTCCAGGAACATAAAATGTGGCAACAAAGCATTACAAGGTGATCTAAAATAATACTTCCCTTCTCTCAAAACTAATGGCTTTAACTTGGCAAAGAGATACATAGCAGAGAAGAAAATGAGGACTGCATTTGGAGTCCTGGGAAATGTATGAGAAGGCTTTATTTAGCATCATCAAGACTCATGGCTCTTATTTGCTGGATGTAAACTTCACAATAAAATTATTAAGCATTAAGAAACATGATAAATCTCGTATGCTATCTGAGATGGAAACTGTGCACTGAGTTACCAAAATACGTTCAGCAAACTGGCTACAGAAAATGCAATAATTACATGGATAAGCGCCTCTCTCGGTTTTATCGCCAACAAATGCCTACCCTTTTGTCCCTTGAAAGTTCACAAAGTCATACATCACCCAGGCTGGCATGTTTGCTCCTGAAGTATCTAAACTGTTGCAGCTGTCTCAAAGGATTTAGAGAACTAGGAGCCAACAAGGAATTTTTCATTAACAACGTGGAGAGCAGAAATCAATGGTCCCCCGGTGTCATGTCATTTCAATGGGGAAGGGGAGGAGATAGAGGGAGAAGAAATTCTCACAATACACGTACCGCAGGAAGGCTGCCAAGCCACAGCGCACACCATCTTCTCCTGCTCGTTTCAGCTCACAAATGATCTGCAGAGTAATTGTTCCCGATAAATTACCTACCTGCATATGGAATATCACAATAGCTTTGTATGTTTATTTGTACTTTTGCACATGCACACTGTTAACAGGAGGATGCTAGTGAAAAAAAGACCAGTGGTGAYATTTTCTTTTCAAGAGAGCTGGCCCAGAACTCAGTCTGGAAAGAGCCCAGGAGGCTTTAAACCACCTTGTGTTCATCCCACTGCTGAATCGTTCGAGCTGGAAATCATCTGGACTGTCCTAAGGGCATGTCCATCTGAATGACAGCAGGTCCCCCACCAGCCACCGGGCACTAGTGAGAGGAGCAGGAGAGCACAAGGCAGCGGAGCAAAGTCAAATCTCTTCACAGGCTTTTAAAGCCCAACCGATACAAAATTGCGAATTAATGTTTGCCGTAYAAGTAATTCCTGCTTTCAAGGAAAAGTGAAAAGCGATTTTGATTTTGTTTACTATTTCCATAAAAGAGAACTCCAAAGCAGAGCTCGCATCTTTCAGTCGATGTCAAAAATGCAGCAGGAGTGGGAGTTTCGGAAGCTTTTCACTGACGAGGAGCGGAGCTCCAGAGCATTCGGCATTGCACCACACCTGCTATTTAATTTAATGGACTAAACCTTGCATAACATTCAGGTCTCCAAGTCAGCCCCCCGGCACTGCAATAAAGCAGAGACAGGATTGTTTCCACTTCCGTGCCAGGAGGAAAGGCAGAGGAAGAGAAGGAAGGGAGCAGAGGACTAAGCTTGTAGAAGAAATACTGGAGCAGCCCAAACTCATCCAAGTGAGCAAGAGTCAATCCTCTGTTAGGATTACATAAAACTTGTTGAATGTTAATATATGCTGCCTCCATTCTCCAAACAGTTTATGAACACTATAATTTTCTTCACTAAAACACTGTCTAATAGCACCAATCCCCCCTTCTAATTATAGACGTCTCTTATGCATGATAATCTTTATACAATTAAGCCCACTTAAAAGAATAACTGATTAAATAAAAAAGTGTTTAAATAACACATAAGGTTGTGATTAAAAAATGACAAAAGCTCAAGAGATTGAAAACTAAAGCAGAAATTCTACCCTTAAGTGTATACTAGTGAGTGAAAGAGCAGCCCCAACTTTCAAACCTGAATTGGCAGCCCAAAGTTGAAACATTAATATAAAATCACTCTTCCATTAAAAACAACAACAACAACAAAAAACCCAAAAGAACCCACAACTGCCCTTATATGAATTGTGTATGGAAAGACATTAATCTCCCCTCAATATGCTCTTTGGAATAAAACCAGTTGGTTTCATTTCAAGTGCAAAAAGCTTCCTCACAAAATGTTACTGAAACTTCATGTCTAATTTAGGTAAAGGGTCCTCTAGGTAAAAATATATTTAGGCAGAGAGTCAACATTTGCTGGAAAGGCTAGAGTGCTACCACTTTGCAAGCAAACCTGTATTCTGCGACTGCACTGGTCCAAACACACCGGTCCCATAAAAGCAATAGGAGTTCACCCTCTGACACAGGAGGAACACAGCTTCTCCTGCCCAATCTGTACACGATCTCCCATCCTGTCCGCTTTGCAACAGGAAAACTCAAGCTTAGCCCAGGTACTGGATCATCCTCTCTATTCTAATTCCTCCTAAAAAACACTTTTATTCTCATGGGTGCTAGCTTTTATGACTAAAGGTGCCATCCATCAAAAGCTTATGCTATTCTGCTGATTATTTCCATTGCAGAAGTACCAGTTACAGGTCAGAACTGAATATGCAAGTGACTGTACAAACAAAAACCAGAAACATCACCCCTGCCTGATAGGTCCTAGAATTAAACTGATTATAAACATCCAGATAATGAACAGAATATTCCTCAGCGCTGGACAGACAATCTCAAAGGAAACAGCCCCTAGACACACTTTTTTCCTTTTTCTTTTCTTTTTTTTTTTTTTTTAAAATGTATATAAAAAAAAAAATCACAACCTTGTCCTGGGGCCCCATATAATTAAGATTTAATTAGATTAAGTTTCACCTAGGAGCAGATATTTTTATAAGCAGGGGTTTGTAATGGAAGCAGTGGCACAAGTCTCCTTTTAGGAATGCAAAAGCTCATGAGAATAAACTCTCCCAAATACCCTCTAATTTGGAGTGGGAAGCTGAAAATAAATCGGAGGAAAAAACCCCTCACAATTAAGAATAGACTGTGGGCGAAATGAATTGACTTCTCTGCCCTGGTCTGTATCCATGCTAGCAAAGAGGCGATCCGGCTTCCCTGCCAAATAAAAGGACAGGAGAACCGTAGTTCTATTACAGCAAACGAGCGCAGTTAGCAATCCCCCGCACATTAACACAGGCGCTCGCACTGACAACCAGGTCACCCATTGCGGACAGCTTTTAGTTGCTCTCCGAAGCAGGGAGGCTCACCAGGGCACCAGCCTCCTCGCAGGGGCTCTTCTCTCCATCCCAGCGCGCTCGTCCAGGCGATGCGCTGAGCGTGCAGCAAAAGGRGCAGCTCCCCGAGGTCCAGCGACTCTCCAGACCCAGGGAAAGAATGTGGTATCATCCCAGCAGCAAAGCAGTGACAGCGGCTGAGACATCCACGCAGYTCCCCGGCACTGCCAGCCCTTGCACGGAGGGGTCCCCGCGCCACCGGGACGGGCAGCAGCAGGGGAGGAAAACAGACAGCAAAATATGCAAGTCAACACTGCGCTCTAAAGCCAAAGCAAACTCTCCCTCTGATCCCAAGCCGTGAGCTTCCCGCTTCACCTGCCAGCACGAGCCATCTTAAGGGCCTCTCTCCACTCAGCCACCATCTTCGCTCTTCCCAGCTAGGTCAAAAACATCTCAATTTTCCACTTACATTCAAAAAAAACGAAGTCAGCTCAGAAAATATCAATGACAACAAAAATACCTGTGTAGGAACAAAAGGAAGGAAGGGATGAATTAGGAACACAAACACCACCCGGTTCACAGCGCCAGGGCTGGGGGCACAGGGGCAGCGCTGGGGGAGCAGGGGGGCGAGCAGCCTGCCCAGCCTTGGCACACCGAGCCATTGCGTTGGATTCTCCCCCAGTCCTGGTCTGCTGCTAGGCCAAAGACCTCCTGGCCACGAGGAAACCACAGGAGTTCAGGGAGAGACATGACTCTGCCCCATTGGAAAGAAACRCAGCCGCAAGGGCATGTATGGTAATTTGCGTGGCCTCTCTGCGTTGCATGTAATCCCTGTTCCTGCTCTCCTTCCTCTCCGAGGCTGGTTAATTGCGACTGAACCAGCGCCAGTCTCTGGTGTTGCCTCTGTCTATAAACTGGAAGACTCACCTGTGATCGACATGTGGCAATTAAACAGGTGTTTACATTACACCTCCCCCCTAGCCGGCAGCAACAGAGCACAAGGACACCCACACATTAGCTGGGCATTTCACAACACAGGCATAAAGGAAAGAGACACCCAAATTTCTCGCACTAGGGAGGTAGTGCTGCTAACCTCCGTGCCGCCAGCTGCAGCGCTCTGTCCTCAGGTTCAGGTGCTCTGCCACACGCCCCGTGCACACAGGCACTGAATTGGCCTGGTACCCAGACGCACGATGCACCGGCTGGTGAGGCACCTGGACAAGGCAGAAGTTGCTGCGAAGAGCTCGTGCTCGAGAGGAACAAGCGAGGGGCTGGAAGAAGAGCGATGGAGCAACACTCCCAGCATCACACCGCTCTGGCATCACCATCCCACAGGGAGTGCTGCCTCCCCCGCAGCAAAGGAGTGTGTTTAAGCACAGACATCATCTTCTCTGCCCAGCCTTTGCCCACAAACGTGTGTATATATCTATAAGGTGCAATTGCAGACAGGCTGTACCACTCACTGGGGGGGCAGCAGCGTGCTGCCAATGCTATAAATAGTCGGGTCTATTTTTAAGTTGACCATCACTTAGCGCAGTCAAACTTCCTTCCTTCTGCTCCCACTGTCATTGCTATGGTTTACGTCCTTGCTCAGCTGTGCATGCAGTACCAGGCTCCAGGACCAGAGCAGACCAGGCAGGCAAACACCTCTGCGTTAACTGTCTAGGTATCGCGTTTGCTTTGCCTTTGCTAACTAATGCTGTGTCCTTGTGCAGCTCCCCTCAGCCGCAGGCTTTCACTGAACACCAGCCTGCAAAAGCCTCGCACAGCAGCAGAAAGGCTGCAACGAACACATGAGAGCTCCCTCCTCTGTAACAGCGTTGCTGCCCTGCTGTGCACCTACTTAACAAAAGAGAGGTTCAGATTTATTTTTTGGTAGAACTACTCATAAGAGGGATTCCCCCCTCCATTCCATATTGTAAGGAATATTATATAAAACTTGAAAGAAATTCAACTACAGCTTTTATTTACCATTGTGCATATGGGCCGATGGCTGTGGCAGGCTACCAAGTTTGCCGTCAAGCTGGCCAAGTTTGCTTTTATTGCTTCACTACTACTGTGTGTCTCACTTCAGAACAACGGCTGCTCCTAATACCAGCCCCCAGGCGATTGCAGCAGTTGGATGGAGGGCTCTGCTGCTTTGCCCGGTCCAGCTGGATGGTACCTCGGGAGGCCCTGGGAGAGAGGCAGTTTCCCTGCGAAGGATGGCGCAGCATCACTACCGAGTTATTAATCCCCACCGAAGAACTGACAGTCTCACCCACGCCCCATAGCAACCACCTGGGTAAGTGCTGTGTGAGAAATGGCTAAAGATCCTTCTGAAATGCCACCCGGGGCCGGCACTCARGCTGATGCACCTAAGGTTTCTTTTGGGAGGACTGGATGCTTGTAAAAGACGAACGCAACATCAACAGCTTACCTGGGTGAATCCTGGGGACCTCTTCTTCACAGCAGTTTCATCTCCTGGGATCACTGAAATTGCAATAGAGTCCAAAAGCACCAGGCACAGAAAAGGCTGTATCCCAGGCGTGGGGCTGGACAGACACCTGCACAGCCCGTGCTCTGCAGAGCCGCCTCCCTTGGAAAAGGCACTACAACACTGCTGCTAACAAACCCTTAGCTTTGGACTTCGTATGAAACGGGTACGCTATAATTGCAACAGATACTAGGAAAAGCAGGGCCTTATTTTGAAAGAAGACTCACAGACTGCTCCATTTCCAATTAAATCCTTCTGTTCTTTGAGCAAGACTGTGCCGCAGCAGGTAACTGAAGTCTCCCAAAGAGATCTGGCACCACCCGAGAACCCCGCAGCTCTGCACTCACTGCCTCGGCAGAGATGCTCTGAGGCAAACACACATGACACCGAGATGCTCAGATACCACACGCCATTTCAGACATTTACAGCCCAATAATAAGACACCTTTTCCAACAGTTCCGTCAAAAAAGAGGGGGTAGCATCAACTTCATTTCCTGATGGGAGGTGATCCTACAGCTCTGTAGCAGCCCCAGCATTTCAGACCTCACACTTATGCCAATAAATGACCACTCCCCACCTTGCACAGCATTCTCCTCGAAAAACTGGCTGCTCATGGCTTGGACGGGCGTACCCTTCGCTGGGTAAAAAACTGGCTGGATGGCCGGGCCCAAAGAGTTGTGGTCAATGGAGTTAAATCCAGTCACAAGTGGTGTTCCCCAGGGCTCAGTACTGGGGCCAGTTCTGTTTAGTATCTTTATCAGTGATCTGGACGAGGGGATTGAGTGCACCCTCAGTAAGTCTGCAGACGACACCAAGTTGGGCGGGTGTGTTGATCTGCTTGAGGTAGGAAGGCTCTGCAGAGGGACCTGGACAGGCTGGATCGATGGGCTGAGGCCAACCGTACGAGGTTCAACAAGGCCAAGTGCTGGGTCCTGCACTTKGGYCACAACAACCCCATGCAACGCTGCAGGCTGGGGGAAGAGTGGCTGGAAAGCTGCCTGGCAGAAAAGGACCTGGGGGTGCTGGTTGACAGCCGGCTGAACATGAGCCGGCAGTGTGCCCAGGTGGCCAAGAAGGCCAATGGCATCCTGGCCTGTATCAGAAATAGTGTGGCCAGCAGGACTGGGGCACTGATCATCCCCCTGTACTCAGCACTGGTGAGGCCCCACCTTGAATACTGTGTTCAGTTTTGGGCCCCTCACTACAAGAAGGACATTGAGGTGCTGGAGCGTGTCCAGAGAAGGGCNACTGGTGAGGCCCCACCTTGAATACTGTGTTCAGTTTTGGGCCCCTCACTACAAGAAGGACATTGAGGTGCTGGAGCGTGTCCAGAGAAGGGCAATGAAGCTGGTGAARGGTCTGSAGAACAAGTCTKACGAGGAGCAGCTGAGGGAACTGGGRYTGTTTAGCCTGGAGAAGAGGAGGCTGAGGGGAGACCTTATCGCGCTCTACACCTACCTGAAAGGAGGTTGCAGCGAGGTGGGGGTTGGTCTCTTCTCCCAAGAAACAAGTGATAGGATGAGAGGAAACGRCCTCAGGTCATGCCAGGGGAGGTTTAGATTGGACATTAGGAAAACTTTCTTCACCGAAAGGGTTGTCAAGCACTGGAACAGGCTGCCCAGGGAAGTGGTTGAGTCACCATCCCTGGAGGTATTTAAAAGATGTGTAGACGTGGTGCCTAGAGACGTGGTTTAGTGGTGGGCTTGGCAGTGTTAGGTTAATGGTTGGACTAGATGATCTTAAAGGTCTTTTCCAACCTAAATGATTCTATGATTTGAATGTTTCCCACTTCCTAAGGTTGCCATATTTCTTGGCCTAGGCAGGTTTAAAAAAAAAAAAAAAACAAAAACCAAAGACAGACCTACTAGTTATGTTTTTAAGCCAAGCTGTTGCTTGCTAAATTGTTATGACCTTCTTCCTCCCTTCTCTCCCCTCCCAGTCATGAGCAATAGGAATTAAATTGATTCAGTCTATCAGTGTTCTGCATCTAAGTGATTAAATTCAGCCACTAGAAAAATCTGTTTTGTGCTGCATCTGAGGAAAAGCAGYGCTGTCATTGGATCCAGCCCCCGGCCTCCGAGGGAGGGAGGTGGCAGCATGCAGAGGAAAGGCACAGAAGGTAAGATACAGACTTGGTCATTGTGCTGATATCATAGGCATAATCTTTTTTTTTCTTTTTCCCCTTTTAAGCTGGATCAGTTATTAGATCTACCATTAAAAGTAGCTTCACAGTCAGATTCCTGGGGCAGACCAATGAGAAGGAAGTGCTGCTAGGGCAAGGGTGCAGGAGCAGCACCTCCACAGCATTAGCACATCAATGTTTTAGACCTGCGATGTCCATGATCAGTGAATTATCGATTCCTGGACAGATGTTAAGAGGACTGGAGCAAGCCAGCCTCACTGACATTTAAGGCAGCTCCCCAACCTCAGTACAGTCTGTCTCTCACACACACAGACCAGTACTAGTCCTAATTTATCCGGCCTGATGACCAGGCAGCATTCCTGGGAGACAGATGCCATGCTCCCCGGGCTAGTTCCAGCCCTCATAACCAGCTGACCATCTATTTTAAGCTGCTCAGCTGGGATTTTACTTTGGGACATCCAAGCTGAGAGGAGCATTCTTCCTCCTTCCCTTTCTTCCACATGGCAATTAGAAAAATTAAAAAGGTTGGAGGATTTAACACATCTGCGTAGCCCCCTTCTTCAGAAAACAAGCTGTAAGGAAGGAGACAGACCCGATGGGTATGGGAAGGAGGAGCTGGGGAGGCATGGTTGCAATTTGTATGCATCTGTGTAAGCGTTGAGTGATCCACCGAATGCAGTATCGGAGCCAGAGAGAATCCAGCTCTGGCACTGCTGTCTGCCACAGTGTCCTCACCCCCTGCCCTTTCCGACCTCCGACCGCTGTCTGTGGGGACTCTTCACCCGCCTGAGAAACACAGAGGCATTACGGCTGTTCTCTGCACTGCAGAGGATCCGGCCCTCTCTGTTTCAGGAATTTAGTAAGAGAAGAAATGCACACACAGAGAAAGAACACACTGAAATAACTGCCTGTTCAACCCGCATCCTCCAGAAGTTCCTCGCTTCCTGCATCTGTGGGATTTCTGGCATGGCCAGTGCTCTGACCTCGCCTGACCTCCCCAACTGCATCAAAGGGCCTCATCTAAATAGGTCACTCCTCGCAGAGGGAGTAAAGTTCAGAGGAAGCTAAGAGACTTACCGGCTGCCTTCATCATCACACCCCCCCTCCACCACCTCTGCTGGGAAAAAAGAAAAAAGAAGAAAAAAAAAGAAAAAAAAAAAAGATATCCACAGTGGCAGAGACAAAACGCTACAGAAAACTCGGATCTACATACTGTGGTAGCTGAATTTTAAGCAGTACAAAGTCTAAGAATACATCTGGAAACACACATGCAAATTCTTCATAGCTAAAAATAAATGTCTCTGCTGTATATTACTCTCCAGAGTAAAAGAGAAGTGCTAATATTAATTGAAGGTTTTTGTTTCATTTGGTTTACTTTATTTTTATTCAAGATCAGAGCTGATAAATTATTTCTTTAAAATCACAGATTAAATTATCCAGATAATTTAAAGCATTATACACTTAAATTAGTATTACTTATAGCAAACTACCAATTTGCCCCAGGCAAACTACATTACTAACAGTTTCACTTCGTTTTTGAAGTCAATATCCTTTGCTTTGGAATCAAGTGTCCTTCGTGTCACCTCTGCAAAATGCCACATCCTCTTTCCCCATGCATTTTCAAGGTTTAGGACTAGCAAATATAAAATGAACCAGACTTGCAAGCTAGAGCTCTTCAGCAATGGACTCGATGCTGATTTACATCAACAGAAGCTGTTGCCGTATTTTCCCCATCAGTTCCTTAGAGGAAAGCTTACAAACTTAATTCCCTCTTTACATTTGCTTATTCAAGTTCCAGCTGCATCTCCCCCTAACGTCCCATTAGGGCTTTCCTTTTAATTACTTTTTCATCTCATCTGCGCGTTCCTTGCAAGGCCCTCTTTCTAGGAACTTGGCGCTCTCTCCCCTGGCCCCTTTCATTAAGGATGTTTTCTTCCTTCCTCCACCCTTCCCACAAGCCATCGCCTAGCACTTGCGACTCTACACTTGCCCATACCAGCCCTCGGCACTACTCGGTTTTGATATCCTGGGCTCATACCTGCAAGAGGCAGGGAGCAGGAGCACAGGAGACACTAAGCAAATGGGAAGTAGGGCTGGGTGTGGAGCATTTCATTCATGAGCATTATTCTCTTGGCTTAATGACAATTTCGCATTACACAGACTGTCCTTGYGACTGCCATAAAAGATTAAGGAGCATAAAAACAAACTACTTAATTGTAGGCAGGTGTGCAAACCTCTTCCCTCTGCCTGCACCTAATGCTCTTTGGAAATACCTTTAAAGAAAAGAAAACCCTTGGAGAGATTACATAAGAGATGCATGGCAGTCGCAGTGACTGTGCGTGTGCCACGCAGACACAGGCAACCAGGGCACGGCACGACAACGTCCAGGCTCCCCGGGGGCTGAGAGGACCCTCTTCTGTCCCACTCCGTCCCCACACCGACAAGGCGCAGGCAGTCAGTCGCAGTGAATGCCTCTGCCCCCACTGCCTCAAGAACTGGAGGCATGCTGCCTGTCCCTGCCCTGCCCCTGTCCCCAAACTAAGGAAACACACAAAATGGTTTGGCTGACAGTGCCCAGGTTTAAGGACCATCCCACAGCTCCAGAATTCCGTCGGGCAGAACAAGAGGAGTTTCACCCCAACTACAAGGGAGCACCAAACACTGCAACTGCCGTTAGCTGCACTCGAGCACGCAAAGCACATACTGAGCCAGCGTGTGGCTAAGAGTTAGGGAGGTCATTCCACAGGAAAAAATCACGTTCCTTTTAAGAAGGTCTAAGTTCATTTACACATTACATAGACTGAAAAAAGAACATCCTTTTTCTGTAAAGCTGTGCTCATCTTTTTTGTAGTGTAATAGGCAGAAAGACATCTCTCTCCTCCATTCTGCTTAAAGATCATCCTCTTCACTACCAAGATGAAAGACTGGAATCAATGTCAGGATACACAGGAGAAATCAGTTTACTCTCATAGTACAAAACAGCAGAATAGTAAATTCACGCACAGACGTGGCTGATGAACTGCTACAAATTCAGGCCAATATCCTTCAAGTTTAACTACACATCGCTGCAAAAGACAAGACACATCAGCTAGTTGGACAGCACTTTGAAAATGTAAAGTGCCATGTAAGTATTATTATCACTAGCAGGCTGCTGAAGATGTCTCCTATATTTACCATCTGGGAAGAATAACTACTTTAAACAGTCTGTTTGAAAAAGTCCCAAGAGCAGTTAACGTTTTCCAAATATCCTCCCAATCAGCCACAGATGATGCAAAATAGCGAAGCTCCTTTTCCCATTTCACCTTAGCTCCTAGGAATCGTTCAAGACCGAAACTTTCACCACTTACACACCCTGGCTACTAAAGATCCTTCTGCCCACCCGACACAGGGCACTCTGCCAGGAGGATTCAGTCACAGCAGAGGCACGCTTCCCCTTACAAACCATGGAGAGCATCACACACCGTTTCTCTCTCCTCGGTCTGATGTTCATTTTAAACCGGATGATTTGTTCTGCATTAATATTTCAGTAGCACTATAAGCAAATGAACGCATTTCTTCCTGGGCTGTAAGCAAACAAGCACACGCGCTCGGGAAGCACCACGTGTGGCTGCTGCCATGTCTGCGCATGCCGACACCGATGCTTCACCACCAACTCCTGCTCGTGGAGGCCACAAGAGTACAAGAGAAGAATGAGACATGGAAGAGCGCAGGCAGATCCTTCATTCAATGGGAATGTTTTTTCCAGCCACACACCATTCAAAATAAAGTGTCCAATACGCAGCTCGTGTAAACCAGCGCAGCCCATGGGGCTGCTGACGTCTGGATCATGTTCATTCATGCCCCGTGGGTGTAAATCAGCACAGCTCCTCTCATCTCGAGGAGTTTTGCCAGTTCACATCCACAAACAATCTGGCTGAAATCATCAATTACCTCTACTTCTTTTATTTTTAGAGCACTTCCCTTATCACCAAAGGCCATGGCAAAACTGTACTACTTATTAGCATTTGTATCAGAATGTATCAGAAATMGTGTGGCCAGCAGGAGTAGGGAGGTGATCGTCCCCCTGTACTCGGCACTGGTGAGGCCCCACCTTGAATACTGTGTTCAGTTTTGGGCCCCTCACTACAAGAAGGACATTGAGGTGCTGGAGCGTGTCCAGAGAAGGGCAACGAAGCTGGTGAAAGGTCTGGAGAACAAGTCCTGTGAGGAGCGGCTGAGGGAACTGGGGTTGTTTAGCCTGGAGAAAAGAAGGCTGAGGGGAGACCTTATTGCCCTCTACAACTACCTGAAAGGAGGTTGCAGCGAGGTGGGGGTCAGTCTCTTCTGCCAAGCAACTAGCAATAGGACGAGAGGAAATGGCCTCAGGTCACGCCAGGGGAGGTTTAGATTGGACATTAGGAAAACTTTCTTCACCAAAAGGGTTGTCAAGCACTGGAACAGGCTGCCCAGGGAAGTGGTTGAGTCACCATCCCTGGAGGTATTTAAAAGATGTGTAGACGTGGTGCTTAGGGACATGGTTTAGTGGTGGGCTTGGCAATGTTAGGTTAACGGTTGGACTAGATGATCTTAAAGGTCTTTTCCAACCTAAATGATTCTATGATTCTATGATTTTTACACAGCATTATTACCGTGATAAGGCTGAACAGCCCCTGATGCAAGAGCTCGCCTGTCCTATTTCCACAACTCTACTCTGGTTTGATTTACATCATGTAAATAGAGGTCAAAAGCAAGCCTCCAGTCCCAAAAGATGCATTATCTCAGACTGCACCTTCTGTACGTTTTATGGAGCAAATTTTTAGGTCAAGGAATAGTATATAAACCTATGCACTTAAAMAGAAAAGCAGGAATGGAAAATATGACCTATGAGTCAACCAAGCACAAAGCTTACATTTCACCAGGAACCTGTATCCTAATTATTGATAAACAAGGTGCAGTTCTGGCATTACAGAGGTTTCCACTTACCCTCCTCAGCCATTTTGGGGGTGGGGAACAGCCAACATTTATTTACTACTCATTTACTTCAGAAACACCACCACAAACTGCAAACTGCTAAAGATGCATCTGCTGATGCCACTAAGGTATTTAAGTCAGTGGCACTCAAGAGGCTTGTTTGCCAACTAACCCAAGCCACGAAGCCTCATGCCTTGTATCGGCCAGCTGCCAACAGCTGTGGTGTCAGAGGAAGAGAGCCTGAAGCCACCCAAACTGACTCCAGCAATCTGAGCACTCCCACGTACAACCCAGTTAGTCAGCAGTGTCACAGCCACTCGTGCATATTCTTGAGTTCTATTTTCAGCAAAGGAAATGTTGAGGTTATAATATTGAACGCTCTGGCCACTGGCACCAGGAAGCCTCGCGAGGCAATGTTAGCCTCCTCGACTCACTAAAAGGAAAGTAAAACATGCTACGTGGTGTGCTTTGAAACATCAAACAGCAGCAAAGGAGAGGACATCTTTCCTTCAGGTATGATTCTAATTGCCGATTCTTGCTTTACTAGTAAAAATCCAACACACATCCTTAGTCAATCTGCAGGAAAAAGAAGCTGAACTTTTCACTAAAAGAAACAATTGAGCCCCCTTCTCTCTCCCCAGAAAGTTCCTCCTGCAGACACAGACCCCCGGCCCCAGGACAGGCAGCTTGCAGCGAGCAGTGACACAAGGTCACGGCAGCAGTGGGACGCTCTTCCCTGCACACCCGCCATGGCTGGCACTGGGGACCCCGCAGCATCAACAGATAAGGTCACATTCCAGGGAGGCAGAGCGCGAAGACGGAGCGATGTTTATGTTGATTCACTTGCTTTCGCAATTGCTGGCTATTTAATCTCTGCAGCTCTTTTCTTTTGACATGATGGGCTCCTCTGGAGTCATCACAGCCTAAAGAGTCCATCAAGTAAATGAATCCAGATTTCATAAACAGCTAGCATAGCTCACTCCCACGTCGCCGACTACTAAAAGCTCACTTTCATTTTGACAGGCGGGCTTTCCAAGCTCCAAACAAGAATAAGACACTTCAAGTGGCCAGTAAGTGAATAAATACAATGAAAGCTCGATGAACTTAGCAGCACACCCAAAGTGCAGCACGTGGAGCTGGCAGGGGTGTGAGCATGGCATGCAGGGGAGCCCCAGCCCCATGGGGTGGGCCACTACGGCTCTACGGATCCCTTCGACAGCAGGCAAGGGTTTTCTCTTTCTCACTCCTTTTCTTTCTCCCAGTTCAAGAATCTGTTGCTGGGCTTGGAAGTGATGCAACCTGGTCTTTACCAGATATTTTTACTTTCTTAAAGTCAAAATACAGTCAGAAGGTCAAATGAAATACAGCTTTTCCATAGCACCTAACTGACTTTGTGAACTTCAGAGCATAAATCTAACTGATGAAGAATGGGGGGGAGAGAAAACAAAAACAAACGGACAAAAAAATCAATAGATGCTACTTCTAGAATTTTACTGCAGTTCTCTTTTTCGATTGTTTTCCAAAAGTACAGGAGGGAGAGGAGGAGAGTTTCAAACTGTCCAAAAATGGTAGAATTTGTGTTAGGCTTAAACAAACCTCTGGTTCAAGTTGCCTTCAACTCAAGATCAGTATGTGCTCTGTATTATCAGGCAATGTCTAATTTTTGTTCCTTCTCTTTTGTTTTCCTTTTTAGAGGTTTATTTTTGAAAGAGGACTATGTAACAGGGCCTCTTCCATTTCAGGAAAAGTAAACAAAATCCTTTGCGGGGAGGATCAGGGATGAAGGAACAAAGCCAGCTAGACTAAACTGTATGAAGGTGAATTTATTTGTCATCATTTGGTATCACAGCAGCACTATGACTTTGATCAAGGTCATGGCAAGGTGCTGCACACAGACACGCTCACTGCCCCTCAGAAATGCCTGCAGTTTTGGCAGCAATAGGAAAGCCCAGATTTTGGGTGGGGACCTGAATGAGACCAAAATAACACAGCAAATCAGTGTCRTGTCCACAAAGCTAAGTTCCTAAACTGTGGTCCCAGCACAGCCATAACTCCGTCTTTCTCCTCTTTACTCCTGGGCTCATCTGGCACACCACACCAGCTCAAAACATCATCTTTCCTCGGTACTAACTTAACTAAACTCAGCTAAAACTCTCACCGTCAGCAGTGCAAAGCCCCTGGAAGACATCTTTCCAGGGCAAAAAGCAACCAAGTCAGCATGGAGGATCCATCAAGTCCTGAGCAGTTTTAGCACTAATACCCAAGTGCAAAGAAACCATAGGTACACAGGATTTGGTGGGATCTCTAGGACTTCTTGGGATAACTTGGCTTTCTTATTTGGGATAGCTAAGGGCTATGTGCTGCTGCTAAGACCAAGGTCCCCGCAAGAGTTTATGTGCTACACCAAGGCTAATTCTCTAGGTGCAGACATGCTCTTAAACACAAGAAATATTGGGGTGGAATCTTAAAACCAGAGTAGGAGAACCCTAGGAAAGTCCTCTCAGCAAGAGGACTGGACTCTGCCAGAGCTGGGTTTTGTCCAGAGCATTCAGGAATAGCAAATTAAACAGACAGGAGAGGCGCCAACAACTTCTTTAGGCTGGTGGGGCAGGAGGCAAGCATGATAAATATTTAAGTTCCTGCTTACTAGGAAATGCTTGGCAAATAACATGAAGCCTGAAGGGGGTGTTAAAGAGAAGTATATTCAGTGTTATGGGAAAGTTAATGAGAAGCTGTAACCACTATGTATGTATCATATATGGAAAACTAGGTGAGGCCCCTATGGACCATTATATACTGCATGAAACTTTATGGACACTGTAATGCATTATTTTTAATGATTCCCTTGCCTACTTCAGGCCCTGGAAACCAAGAAGAGCTTGCCTAGCTTCCTGGTGGTGTTTTAGCAATGACACCTTGCTTGTTGCTAGATTTCTGGGTTATTTTAATGAGAAATAATTGGGTTACTTTCCAAGATTCCACAAAGCTGATACGCACTGAACAAAAACTCTGAGAAAGTTGCTGCTGTGTTGCAGTGCTCTTCACATCCTCTACCTTCCAGAGGGTTACCTCCCCTGGTAAACCATCTATCTACAAATATGCCTGCAAAAACATTGGCACTTCTGCTAGTTCAAGTTTGCATTGTCATCATCCATCTCTAGGGAGAGGCAGGCCACAGAAATAACCAGCTGCAACATCACAACGATTGCCCCTGCAGGAGATGTATATAATGAAAATTGAAAGCTGCAGGATGAACTTCTTACATACTTGTCCTTTTGGTTTATTCATCAGAAATAATTATCTGTGCTCGCATTCACAGGAGCACATACTTTATGATGTACATTAAAATTTAATGGATTTTTAATAATACTGTAACTACAGCAGAAGCAGAAAAAGAGACAGACATTAAACCATATGTGCTGTGTTGGTGGGTAAATGGTGTTGAGCAAACATCAACAACATGTAACCAGTTTAGCATCAGCAACAGGAAGAAGGAACTGCTACTTCCAGTATTTGAGAATCGTAGTGATGTCTAATCCTGAACATTTAGCTTAAAATCTCCCTCAGTAACAGAAATTAGTGCATGCGTGAAATGAGCAGACATGAGTTTCTAAACTTCAGGACCCTGCAGGTGATACCTTTGACCTTTGAGAAGAGTCCAAACTCCCCAGCTCAGTTTCTCCACCTCTGCAATGGAGAGAAGCAATACAAATATACCCCATGACAGTGGCATGGGAACGTGTCTGAATTCCGATTTCTGTTGTGCCAATTAAAGTACTCCCAGTATTTTATGAAGCTATTGATGTCTATTCCTTAAGCATCAGCAGAAATTATTGGTCCAGCAGGAGAGACTGACACTCTAAACACTTTCCTCAGAAGCCACTCTGCAGCTAACGAGTCAGTGCAAAGCATCACCATGTCACCAATACTTGGACTGACATCTATTTATAGACTAAGAAATTATATACGTGGTGTCCCCACCAACAGTGACACATCTTCATTCAGGCATGAGTCACCTATTCACAAGCATGTTTCCAAAAATAAACCCTATTTACCAGAATTAAATTCCACATGCTCAGAAGAAAATGTGTCCTTAAACACGAAACAACAGAAAAAAAACCCATGTTAGAAAACCAAACAATAGCAAACAAGCACTGAAGTCTTCAGCCTGCAGGTCTCCATGTTTCGTATGATCATGCTGAGGCTGGAAACGTTTAAGATATAACAATGAGGATGGTCGTACGTTGTCATTACAAACCCCTGCCAAGGTCACCAGAGTGCTACCATCCAAAAGGAAGTATACAGAGTATTCTTGGCAACTCTCGCTTTGCAGAAATAGTAAGTATATTGCAGTTATTAGAGAGAACAGACAGAGTGAGCGCCAAGTAATCCCAGAAAATGTAGTGTTAAATAGAGGGTTCAAACCACAAAGCTGTTGATGGGGAATGTTAAAAATGTCAGCGTGGCTGAAAGACATTCGCCAGTGGTGAATGTCAAGTAGCGAGCTACTGTTCAGCAGATGCAATAAAAAAAAATGTAAGGGTACTTGGGTAATGGGACCAACATTACAGTTGTTGATACAAATTATATCCAGAAAGCAAAGAAATAAATGGATAAATAAATAAATAATGCAAAAATGGAACAAGTTCAAACTTCTTTTATAGTAATAGTCTCCAGTTGAGCATAATCACCAAAGCTATAGTGATAAGATTGCCAAAACTAGACAAACATCTGTGAGATGAATTCATCTCAGAGGGGAAGCCAACAGCTTGTTATCATTAAAGAGGCAATGCTCTCTCTGCGTTTGAACTGCAGGCCGCCTTGTTACTGTGTTTGCTGAGGCAATTGCACCAGATGTTGGCAGCTATCTTCAGATGGATGACAAGCACCTGCTGTTGGGGAAATTAAATGCTCGTCGGCCTCCTATCCTTCAGGGGAGGGTGGGCCAGGAGGGGAAGAGGGGGAGTGGTGACGGCTGACCCTCTGAAATAAACCTATTTATGCAAAGTGACAGTAAGTGCTGGTTTGCCAAGCAGGGAAACAGAGTGGAAATTCATTGGATCTCTTCCATTGCCCCTGGTGAAATCTGCTCCCACCCTCCCAGTCCTGACAATTAACATGGCACCAATCTGAACTCGCTAAACCACTCATCAGAGTAATAGAGTCAACAGAGGGACCTTCTCCCAAAAAGTCACCGCTCGCACAGCAACTTCCCCAGAAATGGAGCATCGCCACAGTGGGGTCTGCTGCACACCCTCTTTTCCAATAAACACCACTAGAACAAGCTTACAGCCCAGCACCTTCAGGCAACACAGACCCAAAACACTTTGTAATGCCAGCGTTAAAATAAATAGATGCTCAAAGTGGAATCCTGCACACGCTCGTATTTGCTCAGATTTAAAATCAATGTCCTGGAACAGGGGTGCAAATGTAATCTTGCTTTCRCTACCAGCCAGTGGTACGTGAACATGCCTTACCAGTTTGTTTCAGACCAGCCTTTCTCAGTATTGGGAGTGGGAATTCTTTTTAAAAAAAAAAAAAAAAAAAACAAAACCAAAACACCACATAGCAGCTTCTTCTCTGACAGACTTGCTAGTGTCTTCAACTTTTATATGAACAATCATTTCTTTACGATATATCCAATACTCTTACTTCTTCAAACCTCCACAGTGATGACATTACAGCAAAGAAATATATTCTGTGATAAATTCTGCCAGCAGGACCCATCAGAGCCCAGACCACTATTTCAACAACATTTTGCCCTGGACAGTAAGTTGAAAACACCATTGTTAATTCCTATTCACCCCAAACCTCTCGCAAATGTCCCTGACGGAGACAATGTTCGTTTGATTTAAACTGGCCACATGCATTTTAGGTATCCTTCAGATTAAGAGGCAGTTAATCCTCATTCTGCTTAGATTATCTTAATTGGCTCTTCATTTGAGCTACTTTGCCCTTGTCCCCATTTCTGAAGTTATATTTATAAATACATATACTGTACCACACACACAGAGTACAACTACACACATCTCTCCCTCTCAGGGCCGGCACACGTTACTCAGTACTGGGTGGTTATTGATAGGACTGACACTGACCAACCTGCCACGCTCGGCTACCACTCCACTCCTATCAAAATATGCACAGGTGCATTTTTTCTCAGAAAATAAATACTAAGTTCTCCTAACAGAGATATACATGTGTAAGATGGACGTCAAATGAATTTCATATTCTACCTCTGCAGAATTAGCATAAGTTTAATTAAACTGGTCGTACCTCAATATTGCATGTGTGAACGAAGCTTGGTTATTTCACCTCCAGGACTGACTGAAAATCACTTTGTTGATTTTTAGCACCCTAATGGAAAATCACAGAAATACATAAAAAAAGAACAAGCACACAAACAAAACAAGAACCACCAGGCTCTGCACAGAACCCTTCACTTTAAGAACAAATTTTCCATCAGAAAAATGTAAGTTTTTAAAAATCAAGCTGCAGATCAAACGATGCTTTTCCTTAACACTGTACAGCAGAGTGAAAGGCAGACACGGCTGGAACAAGCGCTCGAAGGTGGGCTGATGAGTGCACGGCTTTATTCCCGGGAGCACAGCGAGCTCCGCAGACGCAGGGCTGGGCATGGGGATGCCGACTCCTGGGGACAGAGGGGAGGGAGCGCCTGGCACCCCTCTGCTCACCAGCGCCAAGTCCTGTGCAGTGCCAGCTGAACGGGTTATGAGTGACCGAGTATGGCCATTCATTGCCATGTGGAAAAAAYGTTATTGCACCTTCTTCCAGTAATGTGTGCTCTTTTTCCACATTTGGAACAATTTATGTGAAGTTTCTTGTGGATACTTTTAAAAGCCCTTTTCTTAAGGGCCCAGACTCAGAGCTGCATTTAAAAAGTCCTCACATTTCACATCCTATCACTCAATACTGGTGTATTTATTATGTAGTATGATGACAATGATCAAACGCTTACCCTCCAATCAATTACGTTTTAACTAACTCACTTTAGCTGATGAGCCTACCCCAAATTTGTGAGCAGTGTAGTGCAAGCTTCAATTGTACCATACAAAGTTTTAAATAGCTGCTGCTATTTTTTCATTAGAGAACTGACGTTAAAACATGAGTTTTCCCAAGGCAAAGCTTTGGCACCCTCAGCTGTAGGTACTCGAAGAACAGAAGTAATGTTCTGGACCCAGGTTATCGCTTCGATGGATGTCAGGAGCAGTGCCTACACATATAAATCTCTTCCTGGAGAGTCCAGGAGGCTGCACTTCAAGACAAGTGCCAAAGTGGAATCTGATGCAATTTCGCAGCATATATTGGAAATATCTCTCAGAAAATTTTACCTCACTCCTATTGCTGTGGTTTAACACCACTATCCTTTGCTTTCGATGCAGCTTGCTGGGGCAGAGTTCATCTTGCTGTTATCTTTCTGCATAGCAGCCAGCCCCATGGGCTCTGCTCCAAAACAGGGGCTCCAAGCTGCTACCACAGCACAACAAAAACAAATTATTTCCTTCCAGAGAAGTTCTACATGTACAACCCCACTCATCCACACTGTGGCTGAATCCAAGATCACTCCAGGGATAATTTGAAGATGCTACCAAACATGATTAACTAAATTTGTTAGGTATTTTATATAGCCTACTGGGTTTGTATAAAATAAAAGCCTGACGTGAAAAACAAAATTGACTTTATTGGGGTCTCAGAAAAGATACAGGTCATTTTCATGGGTTTGGCTCAGTTGCAAAACTGATATGCAGACACTACAAACAAACATTCACACACATGTAGGAGAAGGAAACATGAATGTTTTCTTACAACTTTTTTCTCCCCAAACACAGCCCCTGATTAATCACTGATTTCATTTGGGCTTCTGGGTCTCCAATGGTGTACCATGCTCTGCAAGCTCAGGACCAAAACTGCTCCCCTACTATTACTGAAGTATGTGAGACAGAATATAGGGAACCAGCCATAGCTTTACGCCAAAAAAAAAAAACCATCAAAGCATATAGCAGAGCATATTCGTCTTAAAACGAATACATTTTAAACAAAGGATGCAGGCCCTGCCCTTATGGCTCCTAGGAGCCGGGGATGCTTAAGCTGTACCTACAGCACAGCTGCACCGCCTGCTCTGCAGCAGCTGCCAAGCACAGGCACCTGAACCAGCTCAGGTGCTGCTAGCACGAACTCGGCCTCAGCCCCTTACACTGCTACCCGGGTGATTCCTTCAGTCTGCGTCCAGTCCACACCGATGCAGGCTGGGAGCGACATGAGTGTTGCATAGTTACATTTCCCATGCCCTTCAGAGCTCACTAAGTAAGAAAGGTAAGGAAATGTAAGGCGAGATAAAACAGCTTGCCCAAAGTCAGAGAGCAAGTGGGTGGCACAGTGGGAAACAGAAGACAGATGCTCAGGGCCCTGACTCTCCACCACAATTACCTAATCTCACACGGGTTATGGTGCTACAGCACAAAAGCTTCCTTGCCATTTCATTTAACCAGAGTAGAAAAGGAAATAAAATTGTACTTCAAACTTCTGCTGAGTTCTGATACAGCCTTCTTGCCCACAAATCCTGCCTTAACATTTCCTCTTTTCATAAAATCCAGGTAGAAACCAACATCTAATTTATAACAAAACCACTTCCACAAAGCATGTGTCTTATTACAGACCACCTAAAAACCGACTTCCTGTGTACAACTTTTCATTGACAGAATGCAAACACTGACTTCTTTTTAAGCAACAATCGAGTTTCCCAGTTTGTTTTTTGTTTTCTTTTTTTTGTTTGTTTGTTTGTTTTGGGGTTTTGTTTGTTTGTTTTTGTTGCTGTTGTTGTTTTTTTAAAAAGAACATGTGTGGGAGGGAGAAAAAATAATAAAAAGTGCTTTAGGCCATGAGGGACCCCTATATCCCAGATCCCTTTGTCACATGCCAAAGCAAAAATTTAACGGAATATTCATTATCCTTTGGAATATCATGGTCATAACATTCAAATAAGGAAATCCAGAAATACTGGAACTTTAAAGCACAAGCAAAGGGCAGAGGCAGCAGCGTGAAGAAGGCTGAATGCTGTTCCATGCTACTGTAACAGAATAGCCCCCACAAATTGTGTTTTTCATTGTCCCAAACTTACCAGAAGCTGCAAACAATGATGTATTTGTCTATTGCTCGTTCTGTTTTAAGGAGGTGCAATGATTCAACTTAAGCAACTTCTCCCAAGGTACACCCAGGTAACTTAGATAGAAAGAAGAATATAATGAGCTAAAAGCTATTTAACACCAGGTCTAGAGCTCAGAATCGCTTTGGAAGAGAACAGTGAGGTTAGCAGCAGTTAAAAAAATGCCAACACGTTCTCTATTTTACTGCCTGTTACAAATGTTTCAGGAACTCCAGCTATTACAGACTAGAATGTAAATAAAAGTCCAAATCTGTCCCTTCATTTCATAAAATGTAACCAATTCACAAATATTGAATCTGGAAATACAGTGCTGAAAAATGTGAAAGGCTAACAACTTGTCAAATCAAAAAATGACTTTTCTGCAAAGCAAATACTTTAAGAATAGACCATCCATGTATCCTATTGACCATTAAATCTACATATCAATATCCAACAGATGTAACAATACAATTCAAACTGTATGCCAAGTCTAAATTAACTAAGCTTTCACTTTCATACAAGCAAAATTCTTTGCACCTCCTGACTCTGGCCTTAGCCCCAGCTCCACACAGACTCCCAAATCCCCCCAAAATGAACCCATGGTGAGAAAACCACCTTTTCTCATGCTAACAACTCTATTGTAATAACATCTTCAGGGGCCATACTCAAGGTCTCAGGGAAAAGTAAACCACTGGAGTGCTTAATACTACAACAGCACATTAACTCGTTCACACCCAGACAGCCTTGCCAAACAAGGAGGAGTTTTCTCTCATGTTTTCTCGATCTATATTTTCACAGCTGTCAGAGAGGAAAGCATGTAGGAAGCAAGTTACGTAAACCACCCGATTAGGCTGAAATCCTCGGTGTGGATCACACCTCCTTCCCTCTGCCCCCTCCCAGCACAGTTACACAGAGAAAGCAGAGGGACTTTTTGTCTGTTGCTCACAAAAGATTTTTTTTTCCAAGGTTAAACTGGTCATTATTTGCATTGCTGTCCGCGTTATAATGCATGACATTGTACAACCAGAGAAGGAAATTCTCATTCTCACGTTTTGCTGTCCGCAGCCTCGCCGCTTTCAGCTTTAGTTGTCTTGCAAGACAGCACTATGGCTCTGCTAACGTGTGCCTGGAGCAGAGACAGCGTTTGAGAAGTTACTCTCCTCTCACCTTGTTAACTGCCACTAGACAATAAACCACGGCTGCAGAAGGAAGAGATGAGAAAGCTACAATCTTTCAAAAGCTCAACAGTTGCACAGAAAAAACCCAACGTCAGAAGCTAGATATTATTATTCTACTGGCCTGTTTTGCATCTCACAGGAAATAACAAGTGACTGTACAAAACGTTTCGGATCCAGAGAGGTAATTCAGAAATCCTGTCTTGTTTCAAAATTTCCAAATCTTAAAAGCCATTCTTGAGGAAACAACATATTCCAAAGTTGAAACACGCCTACAATTTGTCTGAGGGACCTCGTGGCAAGCCAGAACAGAAAAGAAAATTAATGCATACTGGTCTGTTCCAATTTCATCTGAAAATTTAAAATAAAAAGCAAATGCCATAGCCCCCCTCCCCAAAAGTCATTTTAGGATTGCTGTGAAAGAAAAAATGTAGAGCCAATGCTCCCGCTTCGAGATTTTTAGAAGAAGTAGAACAGCTAGGGCCACCAACACCAGCGCTGCTTTTCTAGCAGTCTGAAATAACAATATATAAAAATATTGTTTGTCCACAAAACTATTTCACACATGTCCTTTAAAAATCACCATTCTTTTTCAAAAAAGTATAAATTTAAATGTATTCTCTCCCATGAAAGAAAACATGATTTTTCTACAAGAACAGTCATATATGGGCTGATCTAACAGTTCAAGACAACTGAAACGTACCTTTAACATAACTCTGTTCCCATCGTGCTGGAAACAGGGGTGGAAGGACACAGTAGCCTTTTCATTCAAAGGACTGTTCCCACCAAGACTGATTACGGTATTTTCAGTAAGAAGATTTTTACTCAGAATTCTGTTTCAATAATTGGGTCAAAAAGCGTATCCGGAGCCCGGCCACATTAATGTATCAATTAATGACCGCACGCAACCGTTTAGCATTCGTAAGCTCATCAGGCGGTCCCTCCGACCCACATCTCGAGCCTGGCTTGCGCCGCACCACAGCAGCCTCGACTCAAYGGGGGGGAATAGCAGCTGGGGCACCGAAAGGGTTAAAATCCCATGTCAAACAGCAAGTCCTGGCTCCAGACCAGAAGGGACATGGGAACCAGGGCAGCTGAGTTATAAAGGCCTTATTGTAGCAGCCCACTGGATTGGAAATGACTTGTAGGCCTAATGAAACAAAACTTTGGCAGTAAAACAGAATGAAAGGAATGAGACAATAAAAGAGAGGAACAAAGGGAGCAGAGTTGTTTCAGCTTAGGAAAATAAGCTCACTTTGTTGTTGGGAAAAGCCAAAGCCGATTAGGATAAACCAATGACTAGGCATAAGTCTTCCAAACTAATTACACAGTTCGCCATGTGAAGTATAAGTGCAAGTCGCAAAATAAGGACTACAGTGCTTTCACAGGAGCTCTATAAAGGGAGCATTACCTAGTAAAAAACGAACCCTAAGAAGTCCCTTATCATCAGTCACTTGCAGCTTAAAAGGTGCAGAACATGCACGTCCCGAGAGAAGTGCAATTCATCAGCGTTTGGGGGCCTTCTTCTGCTGGTCATAGTCCTCTGGGTGAGGCTGTAAGAGGCTGTTGCTTTTTTTTCCTTTTTTAAATTATACCAGAAGCATTAAACGCTCCAACATGTCCTGATCTCGGAGAGCACCATTTTGCTTACACTTTCAGAAAGCCATAAAACAGGTAGATCCGCAGCCACAGCCCTGCTGATGGCTCAGGGCACTTGTGGCCTCTCCAGACGGGAGGAACACGGCGGGAGGAAAGCGCAGCCCCACCGCGCTTCCCTTTGGATCTCCTCACTTCTAACACTTTCTCATTTAAATTCTTTTAAAATTTGTCTTAACAGCCAGCTTTTCACATGTCAGCACAAGGGCAATGCTGCAGACCCTGGATGGGTTAACGCGGCTGGTGAATTTATTTTGTTTGCAAGAATGTTTGAAATATCTTTGACTGAGATAACAGAGGATCACAGAAACAACTGCATTAGACTATCAGGATTAGGTAGTAAGACAATGGATTTTTTTTTTTTTCTTCTGATTGTAAACGGTTATGGCTTAGTTTGGAGTTTCATTTTCCCAGCTTAGCCTCCTCACGTCCTCCTGTGGATCCTGCTCCCTGAAACCACTGGAAGGAGAAGCCTCAACCCCAAACTCTCGCCCAGATACGCCTCCCACCGGCTGCTGGCCTTGGGCCCGCGCCGCCCCTATCGGAGGCGCTGGGCTGCGCTCCCGGGCCGCGTCCCACCAGGGCCTACAGGCCCTGCAGCCAGCCCCCTCCTCGGCACCCGCACCCCCCTCCTCGGCACCCGCACCCCCCTCCAAGCCTCTCTGGGGAGCCCCACAACAACTGTATGTGCACAGGTTCAGCATCACCAGCTCTAAGCATTCAGCAATCGCGAGGCTGTTAATTACACTGCGTCGTGCTCCTTCTGTTAAGCCTTTTGGCTTCACTCAGGTAATTTTTTCCCAGGCTTCCTCCGCAGCTTACAGCAGCTAGGGATGCCCATCTTCGCAAAATGAAAGCTGGGACTCCTACAGATCCCAGGCTTTACAGAAAGAAAAAATAATCACTATCAGAAATTCCACGATCAAAGTCTCAGGAGTTATCATTACCACGTATTTCAGTGCTCAAACAGGCAAGCATTTTCACCGGTGAAGTCAGGGAAGAGGGTTTATTAAAGCAGTTTTCTTTTTATTGGAGAAAAAGGTTCTGGCATTTACTTTTCAAAAAGCTGCAGTTTCAAATTCAACACTTTAGGCCCTTTCCTACCAACCCCAGTTAAATGAGTGAGTCTGCCCGGCCCCAAAGCTGGTAGCTGTTCTAACCACGTCGTGTATTTTGAGAGCTACCTCCAGTTACCAAAACAACCTCCCCTGGTTGCAAAGCTCTTCTCTGCAGCAAGTACAAACAGGATTTCAAGAATCACAGCAGTAGGTAAGCAATTTTTTCCACACCAATAAATAAGCTCAGCATTTCAAAGAGCAAGTCACCTGAGATGCTCTTATCAAATATGGGCGGCTCCTCTACACGTTAATTATGTAATGCAATTTTCTTTATTTTAAGAAAGCGCTAAGCAAATGCAAACCTTGCCCATCGATCATGATGCATTGTTTGTATTGTAATGGCTTGACTGGAGAGCAAGGCTTGTGTGCTAAGCAATGCACAGACGTTATCACCAGTCCCTGCCACAAAGAGCTTGCAATCTGAGCAAGTCGAGGAAAGGTGGGGAAGTGGAATGGACAAGGAGAAGGAAGCAGCTCCTACAAGGTCCCACAGGGCCAATCCTGGGTCATAATATCTGAATGCAGTATCCCAACCACTGCAGCATATTAACGAGTCTTCTAATTTAGCTGGACCCCAAGTCCCCATGTCCTAGGGTCATTAACTAGCTCTGCATCTTCTCACAACCAGAGCCTTGGGGAGAATCACCTCAAAACACCCCACAAACCAAACCATCTCAGCTGATAAACAACAAAGTGCAGTAGAGAGAACCTGAATGCCTGCGTGAAGGTCGAGTCATGGTGACACAGCCAAGAAGCCTCTCCTCCAAAATGCCACTGACTTCACCAAACTCATCTCCTTTTCACAAGCTAGCATAGGGAAGCGTGAAACAGGGATGCAACTGGAAAAGGTCACCTGGTAGCACAGGGGCCGAGCCCTGCGAGCCCAAGTCCTACAGGAGCTGAGCTCTAAYGACTGGACCACGTAGCCTCAGCAGGACATACCCCAGCTCTACTGCCAGAGGAATGGGTTCCAGCCTTGATTGCAACTTGTGCAATTATTTTCAGCGCCTTAATTTTTTAGCCTTCGAATCAAGACACTTGAAAAAATATTTGATTTTCCAAAAGTATTGCCTTTGTAAAGCCAGACCTCTTCTAAGCTATCTCAAGAAAGGCAGAGCACGAAAGCTGAACTGAAGCGTCCCAAATCACTAGTCACTACTGAAAAACGCAGCCTACTCGTCTGCATTCTCAGGGACTGTAAAATTGCAAGCATGAAACTACCAGATGGTGAAATTAAAAAGACTATATTAAGACAGCATCCAGACAATATGCAAAGCACTTATATTGAAACTATTATTAACTTCAAAAATACAGGTTAGAGGAGTTCTGCAATTAGAAGTAACTACAGAAGAAAGATCCAAAAGCTCATGTAATCCTTTAATAAAAGGCTCAGCAAGCTGTAAACATCCTGCCGGAATCAAAGATTATTATTGAAAATAAAATGAATGGTTTGCAAAACAACTATCAATCCAGCACAGGAACAATTTATAAACTCCCCTCCTCAGCCCTCAACAAAATACTGCCTGGCCAAGGCTTTTCAGGGCAGATAAAAGAAACATAAACTAACTACAAGGAATGGGAGCTGCTTTGCTTTGGGATATCCTGCTGTGCCCTCATGCAATCATGCATCTAAATCATGAGGATGCACTCCAAAAGACAGGAATCGAGCTGTATAGCCCCAGCAGACAGCGGGGCTGACAGGAGTCTCCATGGAAGGTGGTACCATGAACTGCTTTCAAAACAGACGGCTCTGCAAGCTCTTYACCTCGTCAGACTCCTGACCAAGCATCCAGAAGCCTTGGGGATCCAGGAAGCTCCATGGAAGTCGGTGGCACCAAGCTCCAGCCAGAGCCTGAACTGTGGGGTTTGAGCTGTTCCATCACTGAAAAGGCTATTCTGGCAAGGTTCAGGTTTCCTTCTTTGTATAAACTTTTTTTTTTAAAATGATGTCAGGATTCTACATATATTTCCAAAGAAACTTGCATAAGGATTTTTTAATAAGAAATTAAATGGTTATTCTAGTGACTTCCATGTTACTCTTGCTATTCATGTAGTTCCTTCAGGCATTTTCACAACTTAATGAGTGCTCTCAAATACGTCTATCTGCTCCTTTTGCCACTGGAACCAGGGGTAAACAGAAGGCTGATTTTATGGAGTAGACAACTGTGTAATCATTCAGCTAAGGGTCAAATTCTTCCTGAACGTACATAAGTTCACCTCCCAATGATTCTTTTTTCTTTAAAGAAGGTAAACAGTGTTGGCAATGTTGTACACATACACATGCAACAAACAGAAAAGGAATTCYAGAAGTGATTCCAGAGGCTTCGAAATTACACTGAAAGGCAAAAATGTGGCCCTCCTTTGAGCATAGGCCTCATTGCACTTTTGTTTTTCAAAATACACTTTAAAAAGAAGGGGGAAAAAAAAGAAGAATTCAAAATATGTAGTGCTCACTTGGGCAGGAACTTACCTTGCCAAACTGTTCAAAGTATTGCTTTACGTCTTCCACTACTGTATTAGCCGATAATCCACCTACAAATATTTTCTTTGTTCTTGTGACCATCTGTAAGAAATTACAAGACAAGCATATGGTTTAACCAGATTATTTCAAACAATATGTGGAAAAAAGAATATTCTTCAGATGCCATCCCTAACCCAGTTAATGAGAATATTTCTTTACAAAAGCAATTCAGATTGTATTTGATTAGATACTTCTTTTTTTCTTTGTCTTGTTTTGTTTTTATTTGAGAAATGGCTGAGTAAAGGCACTCAATAACAACTCTAGCCCCCGGATATTTTTTTTTAATAAATTATTTTTATTGTGCTTCTCAATGCAAATATAAGTGAAAGAGGAGTCCAAGTGTCATATCCTCATAGCTACTGTCTCAAAAAGACGTGCCGTTTCCCCCCCTTTTTTTCCTAAAAACAGAGTGCATGCTCTTTGGCAAACAAAAGGTAATTACATCAAATTGAAGTGATGTGTTATTAAGTTTGCATGGGTCAGTTTAAAACGAACTTGCACAGTTACTTTAAAAATAATCAAATGATGAAAGACAGCAAGAGCAGTCCTCTAGCCGCCACAAACCACGTTTCAGCTAAAAYGCTCACAGTATTGCCGTCCATCAGGGGCTGGATCAGGCCCTTCAGAAACCCCTTCATGTTCCCCAAGACCTCAACTGAGCACCCAGCTCTTCTTCCTGACCCACACGCCCCCCAAGTTTGGTCCCTACAAGCTGACAGGATGATGCTGGACTCCCTACAAAGAACGTACTATCAGATAACCCACATTATCCATAACCCATAACCCTTTAAGACAGGCAGGATCCAGCCCAGGGACCCAAACCCCAACAGTGGCAGGGGAAGCTGGTGTCTTTGTGGGCCGATCCCAAACCACTTGAGCCTTGCGGCCACCTTAAATCAAGGCTGATCCAGGACAATGTTGTCAGCATGCTCCGAAGGGGCAGGCATCATCCCTTTATGCTTGGACAGAGGGGAAACGCCCCAGCTTACAGCAGGCAATGCCCTTACCACTGGAGACAACAACTAATTAGCAGCCTACCCCACCATATAGAGATGTTTTAAAGTCAACATTGCATGTTAACTCAAGAAACCAACAAATTGTCAATAAGAAATTCATGCATTAAAACGCTTGAGTTTGTTTTCTGTATGACAGAAACTGGATGAAGCAGCCAACTTACAACAGCTGAAGGGAAAAAAAACGCCCCATAACTCCAGAACCAGGACTTGCTTGGTTAAACAACGGCCAGCAAATGCTGAAGCAATGCAAAGGGAACAACACTGGGCAGTTGGCCGGAGACATAACTGCTGCAGCTGCTCAGACCCTGGATTTTTCTCACTTTTTTATTTTTTCACTAATGACAGGATACATTTTATGATAGCTATTGAAGGTCGCAAGATGCAGCCCAGTGCCTTCTCTGCACCGAGGCACTGGGGCTGCCACGAGGGTCACCACGGTCCTGCGGCAGTATGGCCACCCCATCATGCCAGGGGCTCCCACGTGGCTCTGCCCCCGTGCCACGAGACGCCGTCCCGCACACCAGACCCACCGAGAGCAACGGTGCTCCCCAACCCGGCACCGGCCCAGCTGGGCTTTGCTACGCGAGCGGAGCCACAGTGACAAGCCGTGCTGTGCGGCTGCGGGCAAAGCCTTYGCAGAACTGAGACACCGAACAAAAAGCTTGGAGTAGCCCCAAATTCTCTCAGCGCAGAACAAATTAAACATCACTCCCATCTCCACTGCCATTCAAATTAACCAGGGCAGATATTTCCCTCAATTGGCCCCTAACCATGTTTTACAGAGCTTCACTTTATTTTTTTATTTTTCTTTTTTTTTTTAAGTTAGGAAGAAAAGAGAGGGAAAAAAACAGTGTAAAAATTCAATTATTTTTTCCTGGCTGCAATCTAGGACTCTAAAATTGAAGCCCAAGCATACATTTTTCTGTAGAAAATTGTCATTTACAAATAAAGAATTGGCTAAAGCCGACTTGTAACTAAAGGATTTTGCAGGGCTGTCAAGAGCCCTCTGCCTGCCAGCATCTGATTTAAGATCAGGCCAAGCTTCTGTTGTCATACAAAAGAGGGAGGAAAGCAATTATTCTAAAGCAATATTTGAAATTATCATCATTTTTATATTTGACCAAGAAACAAAGAAAAAGAGAGCTACTTCTTTTAGAACCAAGATTGAAGGTTAAAGAAGGAAAAGAAAAAAAAAAAAAAAAAGACTACTTTGTTTCAATAGCTTCAATCAAAGGAAATATTGGTAATGACAAGCAAATTCACAACATTTTAATGCCTAGAGATGTGTTGCAAGCTGGGAAATGGTTTCAGAAATCAGCTCTGGTACAAAAGTGAAGCACAAAATTAAGTCTGCTTTTACAATCTACGTTTTCCTGAAGAGATGGCTCAATTGCTTTGTTATATGTATTCCCCTCAGCAAAAGCACAGAAGTAATGTGTAGCCTTAGCAATTCCTCCTATCCTGACGTGCCTCAACAGGAGATTTCGTTGCCTTCCTTTCACCCATGGCACGAGGTACCAACGTGCCCCCAGACTCGCCACAGGCTCAGCCAGGAGTCACTTTCTCACCCCCATCTCCCACAACCCAACGGTCACCAGCAGCCCAGGAGACGTGGTCATGACAGAGGCGCAGGTTTGGACACCAGCCTTTTCCCCATAAAGATCTGGATGTGTGCAGCGGAGGTGAACGAATGAAGCCCGCTCACCGTGGTGCCACGATGGGCTCCCGCAGCCGGCGATGAGGCCAGCACCGCGCTCAGCTCGGATTTAGCCCAGGGCGCCTAGGAGAGCCCCAGCAGACGAGAAGAGTTGCCGTTTGTGCTGGAAGCACCCATTTCTTTCTTTCTCAAACATTAATACCAGGTAAACTGCTGTACGCAGCTGACTTGTCTGTGCTGGTACAGCCTCACCAATTTTCAATTATTAGATAACTGCGGCAGGACTTGGACCAACTGGAAATTAAGCCTCCAACTCCTGCTCTAACCTGCAAATCCTCTCTCATTAACCAAGTAGACGAGTTACGAGGCAAGGCTTCATCAGGGTAAAAAACGCAGAGCGCTGTGGTCCTGCTCTGCACAAGGCTCCCAGGCTCCCATGGCGTAGAGCAGATTCAGCCACTGAATCACCAATAAAAAAGATTTTAAAGCACATCAAATTGCCAGGACCAGGCACATTCACACACGAGTTCTGAGAAAACTGACATTAACTACAAAGTCTCAAAAACTCTCATCGCTAATGGCTGTAAGGGCACAGGAGGAGACCACCTTAGTTCTCACTAAGTACMCTCAGCAGGAGACAGGGCACCGACACCGATGGGCTTCTGGTTCATCCCAGTGAGTGATGTTCTTACTATCCGATATGATATTCTCCACCATCACCTCCCCAGACCTGTGCTTGTTTCAGGGAGGAAAAACAAAGGGTTAAAAGTACTTAATGAAGTACACTTAGTGCTGTTTAGTAAACATTAAAGATGACAAATGATCAGAGGCACAAGGAACTGAGCCAACTGAAGAGTTTCTCTTTTAAAAATTGAAGGTTTTTTTAAATCAAAATTTTTCATTTGGCTCAGAAAATAAATCAGCATATCTTTAACAAAAAAACACTACAATTTTATAAAAACATTTATGTATATATCTAAGAAAAACACTCATCATAATTTTTTTTTTTTAATTGTAACAAAAAGCCTGAAGTCCCTCCAATGAAAGTCACTGAGGATCTTTATCTTTTCCTGCAAGTAAATTTAGAATCTGCTTTCTGGAGGTTGCTTACAATGGGGGCACTCCTGCAAAAAGCAAAAGGGAGTCGCCTGTAGTGATTTTGGGTTCGGTCCCTCAGACAGCAGCTCCATCTGCTCCTTGCCCAGGGTGGGAATGGCAGCGTTTGGGCAATAGGAAGTGATTTGTGTGAATCGATCACAAATCCATGTTTTATGAATGACTCCAAGAGGTCTAGGTCACTCAGAAACCACAATACTTCCAGCTTCATGTCTTTGTTTTTAATTTGCAGTACAATATATCTATCATTCACTATTGCAGGGCTATGCAAAATGTAGATATTAAATGTTTTTGGAGCTTTTGTATACTGAAGGTGTCTCTCTCTCGCTGCAGAAGGAATCGACAGGGGAGAGTTAGATCTAACGCTGGTTATAAAGTCCGTTAATTGTAAGTACCTGCAGAATTGCTTTGTTTGTATACTGTGTTAGTGTTGCAGTTAATCAAAACACATGTGACTACTACTGCGAAGAGTCATTCAAGGTTACAATCTCTTTATTGGCTTGGCTTTTGAAAAATACATTTGCCTTTGTGTTCTGAAACTGAGCAAACACTTCAGGTGGTGCAGGAGCAGGAAAAAACCACCCTGCTTTAGCAAGACAAGTCTTCTGATTTTATGCCATTTTTTGCAAGGTTAAGGTTGTAATTACATTGGTTTGGGGCATATCAGGTAAATCTTCTCTACACAACAGGCTGAAGATGCAGTCTCTGGAAACAAAAATCCTGTCCCACTCAAACACGTCAATACACTACGTGAGCTAAAACCAACCAACTCAGGTAAAATGAAGGCACTGCAGTTTTGCAGAATTAGAGCCTCCAGTTCACTATTCGTTAATACCCTTGCATACTCACGTACCAACTCTGTTCTTCGTCTTCTTGGTGGGTTTTTTTCCCTACTGAAACTGTCTCATTATCATGACTAATAAAATGAATAAAGGGGATTTTAAGCTAATGAAATATTTTGCAGAATTCCCAGAATTTCAAAATCTCAAGCAACAAGTATCCACTACTCTTTTCAGATGAGCCAACGCCCAGTGTACGTTTAACACAGGAGTTACATATTTGACTTCAGGGTAATGGTTTTAAGTGTCATTTCCCTACCAATCTTTATGCAGCCTTTTTTTGCTGGTTGTGTCCATCCGTGTTCCTCCGCCGCCCCCCCCCCCAGTCTGAGTGAAGAGCTCCTGGCTTAGGAGGCATGGATGATGAGGTTGGAAAGAATGAGCACTTACATCCAGCTAGCACAGAGAGGAGACTGACTATGTCACTGGCAGGTCTCGTTGCAAAGTAAAATGCGTGTGCTTTGAAACTGGGTTATCCAAAGGTGCAGGCGCAGTTAAAAATGACCTGGGCAAATGTAGATGGCAGCAGAGTCAGAAATGCCTGGATATTCTGCAGGCCATCACATCTTTGCTTGAAACAGGACTACTTTCTAAATGAGCAGCCTCTCTCTGAAAGCAAGAGGCAGAGACAGGCGCTGAAGCAAACCAACACACACAAGGCTCAGAGAACACCCTGGAAACCAGTGCATGAACTCAGCTCTGGTGCATGCCTGTGTGGAATTCATTAAGGCTTTGCATCCTCAACTTCTCAATATGGTGGAAGTGGACTAGAGTACTAATAGTGAATCTGCATCGCAAATTGCTGAAATTAGCATTAATTTCAGATTAAACTAATTATGCATATATAACTGTTTTCCAGAGCACTTTCCTCTTTCTTGTATGATAGCATGTATGCGTGGGTACATGCTTATTCCAGCTTGCTCACGTAATCTGCAGTTTGACATTTCATCATTTCTAACGTATCCGCCTTCTAAATAGGTTTATAATTGGGAAAATCATCTTTGGTATATATGCTGAACTGCATTTTATACCCCATTGTGTTGTACATTCAAACTACAGCATTACCTCTAATTAAAAACAACAATAACTCATGTAATAGGGGAAGTGATCTTGTTAACTAAATTGCTAGGCTTCTTTGGCAGAGCACAGACCATAAGCAAGAATTCTCCAGGTTTTTTTTTGCCTCCGGGATCCTCACAGCAAGTTCCAAAAAGCTATTAAAAACCAAACTGAAACATGATGCAAAGCCCACGATGAAATAGGCAACATTTACTGAAAGCTGCCAACCTTTCTCCATTCACCAAGTAAGAGAACACCCCAGGAACCACCTCCTTACCCAATATTACTGTATGGTTGACAAACGATGGACATGTTTTGCTGAGCACTGTGTACCATCGGCTAGCAAATATTAGACTCTCAAGCTCCACAACAGCAAGAGGAACTCAATCCTGTGCAAAGGCAGCACGGCTTTATGTGCCACGTACAACATGCTTAAGTATTCAAAATAGGATTTCAGGAAGACTTAAAYGGTGCAAATACCTTGTGCCTGACCCCTGTGTAAGCTAATGTCATCCTGTAAGAACCGACTCAAGCTATAGAAAGGTATGCAGGAATGAAAGAACTCTTTAATCCAAACAAGCGGCACAGATTCCCAGCAGGGTAAATCAGTTCCCTTGATTTCTGTGGAAAATACAGATGGACTGTATTCTCCTAATCCATTAATAAATGAAACTGTTAACTTAGTCCCTGCTGTATTCCTGGTTTTTGGCTGTCTTTGGTTTTGCTGTTAACTTTGGGAGGGTCAGTTTTTGGCTGGTGTTTTATTTTTCTCCCTCGATGACTATGGTATCAGCAGGAGGCAGAACACACAAAGTGATTTTTATGTGACAGATTGAATTGGCAGCAATCACCAAAGCCATCCTCGGAGTTTCACAAGCAAACCTGGCCTGGGTCCAGCAGAGCCCTTCCTGGTCATCTTCCTGACTACGACCAAATTTAACTCTCATTTGCTCCCCTGGGAGGACCAGCCCCTTATTCACTCACGGGTACAGTTAAGCAGCGGCAGCCCATCACAGGCCACAGCCATCCCCTCAGGAAGGGGCCCTCCCCAGAAGAAGGGCAGGAGCATCCCGCACCTTCCCCTAAGCACCCTGCAAGCCACCCCCTGCTCTCCAGGCACAGCAACGCATTTACGTGCGCCACCACGAAGAGCTCCCTTCATGGGAGATCCAATCTCCCGAAAATCAGCCCCAGCTGTGAGAGCTCAGCATTTTTTTGAGCAAAATCTGGCTTCAAGCTTCATATCAAAAGATACAGTAAAATTCACCAGAGCCAGACTTCACACCCTCCAGAGAACAGGAATAGATCATAGCCCCACAGCCTCGCTATAACCAGTTATATCATATCCCTTAGGGCTGCTCCCTTCTACTGTGCTCTAGTTAACTCTTTTATGGGTTACAGAAGCAAGGTACGGAGGCAGGAAGAGGGAAACAGAGAGAAAATCTATTTAAATCCCTCTGGTTGCTTGAGCTTCTCATGCACGATACGGTAAGGAAGGTAACTCTAAATATTCGCTGAGTGCAGACAACTTATCTAACGTGCCTGCGTGATTACTGTTCAGCAGTGCTTAAAAACTGCATTAATAAGTTTAAATAAAGATAATTATTTTTAAAGGACTACATCTCAGGACCACAAATGGAGATCACTGCCCAGTGTGACTACGTACTAGGGGTGGGATTTTTGCAATGCCCATATAACGTAGGGACAAAGGTCCCAGTGGGAAGCAATTAAGACTCTGCTCCTAAATCTACAGGCTACTGGCAGAACTTCACCTTATACAGAGAGAGACAGAGAGAGAGATGGCATTCTGCCCGGGGACCTCACATTCAAAGACATGGCAGCAATATTTGATGGGAACACAGCATTAACTGGCTATTACAACGTTCATCAATTCCTCTATTTATATTATGCTGTCTTCTGGAAAGAAACATCCTGTGCCATATCCAAAATACAACCAGAAAACTTGTGTCCTCCAACAGGACATACAATTGTGAAAGAACACGTTTACAAGGGCATGTTCAAGGTCGATTTGGAGTAAGGCTCTACAGGTGAAGCAGGGTGGACTGAAGTAGGGCAAAGTGGGAAATCAAACTAAGCAGCTTCCCAAAACATACCCAAGTCCTCATTTTTTAATCTGGAACAATACAAGGAGGAGGCAACCAGCCATCCCTGCTTTCCCAAACCTGGGAGGGGCATGCAGCAAGACAGACACTGCACAGAGGCTGGATATAGCAGCGAGCAGCATTTTCTTCTGTCGAAGAAACGGCTGCCCCCCCGTACAGGCTGCACTGTTGCAGATCTGCTGAAAACAGAGATTTGTGTGGGGCTTCCACAATTAAGAGCAGCTGAGGGCCTGCCCCAGAGGACAGCTGACCACAAAGGCCAACAACTTCAAAAGCTGTGTGCCTGGAGTTGGATGCCAAAATCCATACTAAGGCACTTAAGTGGTCTAATTTTTCCAGGTCCTGCAGCTCCCATTGACTCAAAACCCTCATCCAAGAGTCCTCACAATATTTTTGTGATTTGAGTCATGTCAACCCAATTAAAAATCTATAAATCTGATAGAGCAAAAGCAGTAGGCAAAATTGAGTAAGTACCTTCGATTGTTGCCATATTTGCATACAGCTGCAGTTGCTGCCCGAAGCATCGCCAGCTCCCGGGCACTGCAGGCACAAGGGCAGACGTTCCCGCTGGCCAACCTCAAGCTTTTCCTGAGGGTGAGTGCCAAACGGCTTGTAGAAGCTCAGGCAGAGTCATGTTCAACTAAGAGCTGCTGCCTACTAACCAGGTGGGCTGCCCAAGCCCATGAAGTCACATTGCCACATCACGGCTGTCAGCTAAGAGCCAAAACACAGGTCCTGCACAGACCTCTTCCATCAGCAGGCATTGCTGCTGGACATACTGTGGCAGGGCAAGGCGTCAACCGATTTGCAGGGGATATGCTCTTATGCTACAGGCAAAAACTTTTCCTTCTTTGACTGCTCCACACTTACCTCTAAAGTTAAGAGAGCACGCACAGGCAGTTATGCTGTTCAGTCAGCCATACCTTTTAGCATGCAAGCAGCTTGCTCTGTCAATATGCCCCAAAGCACGTGGTTCTGCAGCTAGAATGGCTTTTATAGTGCTGTCAATGAACCTTTCTTTAAGCATGCACTTACAAAAAGGAGAGGGAAGAAATGTAATTGGAGGTTTAACAAAAACCAATAGCACAGTCCAATTCGGAGACTAAGAAAAGTGCACATTCTGTAAGAGTTAATAAATTTGTCCAGCTCCAAACACTGAGGTCACTCCAAAAACAAGTTTATTGCCTCTACAGTGCAGAAAGCAGACATAATTTAAATACTTCTAAGTTAGTATCAACTAATTTTTCTTGATAACCCTGCCAATCAGTGATGAGAGTTCTCTGTTAAGAGTCTAGATAACATTCTGCTAAAACAAGAAAAATTCACAGGAAGGGAAAAGAAATGTGTAAAGCAATTTACCTCCCTCCCAACACACTCCAGATGATTTCTCTGAAAAGAACAAATGGAAAACTTTAACCCTTAGCCTTGATTAATTTCATCTACATAATATAGATGCACATGGCAATCAGTTACTGATGAGCAAGTTTTACTTCATCTGCTGAGTCAAGCTAATGTCTATGCAACATGCTGCTTGGCTTTTTCATAAGGGTGATCTTCTCCTCTGATGCGAGACCACTGAAATCCTGCAAAATGTCCAGATTTGCTTATTACTGCTGTTGAAATACTTTCACAATTTTATGAAATGCTGCATTTTCTTTTATCCTCTTCCCCCCATACAAATGGATTGGTGAATTGCAAGAATTACAGTACTCCCACCTTCATCTCACAAAAGAAAGATGTTTCCCTTGCCAGGGAGGGAACCCACCAGCCATTATGAAAGCAACATAGTTGTCGCTCTAAAGCAGATCAAATAACCCTTGACTAGGAATAAAAGGGTCCCCGAGGAGCGGCATCGAGAATGAAGAGTGGAAGCAAGACAAGAGAAAACATTCATACTCTTTCCAAAGGAAGGCAGCACCTCGCAGCTACAAGAGCTTGTCTCCCTTGTGTGATGTTTACTCACTTATTGACCACGGGGCAAGTCATTTTAGTCTCCATAGGGCTGATGTATGAAAGAGTCTTGGGAGAAGCTCAGCTGGAGTCTGCAGGGCTCAGCATTTAAGCATACATTTTAACTTGCAGCATTTGTGGAAGCCTCATTAGGTTGAGTATGTTGCACAATCGAGTGCTATGTGCCTTGATTTCCACAAAAAGAAGAACAAAAATATATCCCCACAGCTCACTGGAGCCTGTGAGGCTTCACTCATTAAATGTCTAACCTGCTGAAAGTCTGATTTGAAGATGCTGGAATAGCGCAAGACATTGTTACTGACATTATTGTTATTAAAGGAAGAATAAAAAAAAATATTACTCCTAGCTAGGAAGGTCATACCAAACTACCAAGCAAGAGATAAATCAGCCAAGGTCTCCAAAAAAAGACATTATTTCTCCTTTACTCCAACATCTTAATGTGCATGACTTTTTTTGTGCTGGAAATATATTTCTATAAATCCTCCTCTACAGAAAGCTTTGCTTTCAGAAGGGGAAAAGTAGCAGATAAAATACTACCCATCAAAATGAACTCAAGTCTCTAGTAACATAACTAAATGTGTAATGTTACAGATGTTTTATAGCCAGGATGTCGGATCCATTTAGATCATTTTTACAAACCCAGCAAGAAATATCTCCCGACAGTGGAAGCCATGCTAACAGGTCTTGGACCAATTGTTTATCCAAACAAAGATGCCATCAGGGAACAACAATAACTACCGACCAAAACTTGGAGGGCTCATTTCTCAGCCTCGTACCATCAAGATAAGAGCCAGAGAAGGATGCCAGGCTGGAAGAGGAGCTAGCATTAAGACACAGTGGCAGGAAAGGGGGTAAGTGTGAGAAAAAATAGCAAAGGAGTAGGGGTGGATTACCAGTAAAACCAAAATGAAAGCAGTAAGGACTGAGGGCAATTGCTACGCCCCTGAGAGCACAGGAGAAAGAGCACGTATCTGCAGTCAGAGCTATCCCCTGCCTCCACGCACAGTGCACAGCCGTTTCCATTTCCAGGCTCTGAGTCCCCCGAGAGCGCCACTGAGCAACCATTCCGTAGCTGACAGGAGACCAAACAGATGCAGCCACCTTGTTTCCTGAGCATGCTCCTCTTCCGAGGCAGGCCATGACCACCGCCCCGCGCAGCAGGGCCGGGAGCCCGAGCGGCGGTGGGGGGAACTACCCAGGAGTAAGAGCGAGGCTCCAGCCCTTGCAGTACCAGTCAGACACACTTTCCTAAGACCACCCTGCAACACTCCTAACGCTTTCAGGTGCCAACCACACCTCATCTGGTGGCAAACACAGTATCGCCAGTGTGCTTACATGGCCTCATCTGGCACCAATGCAAACTCTGCCTGCGAAGGGCTTTCATTCCCGGAGGTCCAGCGGCTCCTGCTGCTCCCCCTCAGCAGGACCCAGACCTCCTCCACACAGATGGACCCCACACCCAGCACGCCCCGAAGCCTCAAAAGAACTAGATGCAAAAAGTAGTCCTTTTCCAGGAGTAAATAAGCAGATCCAACTCCAGCTGCTGCCAAGGAAAACCAAAGAAAAATGAGGGACTGCTTGATCTGCCTCAAACTTCATGTAGCCGTTGTTGTACGACAGCAGCAGAATCAAAATGGCTCATTTATCCACCGCACGTTGAACCCTGGAGCTAACATACTTCTTCCGTTCATTAGAGTAAGGAAACCAACGGCCCACTGCCCTTCTACTACTATCACCACTAAAGCAAACAGATCACTGGTTTCTACACCTGTAAGTCCTGCCGAGACCAAGGCGTGCAGACACAACGTGAAACCACTCCTACGCGCAGCACAGCCCAACGCGCCGCCAGCGCGCCCGCGAACACCAGCACCGGAGCAAGGAAGGACTTCGGCACGGCTGCGAGGGGTTGTACCGCACAGCTGCCTCTTGCCGAACACAAACCCATCATCCACCTCCAACACATGCCTGGGTACGCAAATGGAAATCATTAGTGCGCCACATTAATAGCTATTACATTACACGCACACACATCGTCTGCACACATGCTGCCTGCCCAGGCTGACGGCACACTTTGACTGACGTATAGTTTTACTTTCAAAGCCCATTAGCAAGTGGTACCCAACACCGAAAGATTTATTACCCAGAATGATAACTGCCTCATGCTGCTTTGTTTGTTAATTGTGACTAGCTTTGCCTTCAGAAGGGTAGGAGCCTAATAAATCAGTTATCTCCAGGAAGAATTTATTTAAAGCTGTTAACATTGTAAACCCGAGTACTTGGCAAGGGATTCTGCAAAAACGGATGTGTTTATAAGCTGGCATTTGGATGGCAGAAAACACAGCGTGACTCAGCACCCAGACTTTAATGAGACCATCTCTAAGCAAGACCTTGATGGGTTCAGGCAGACTTTTGTCCACCAGAACAGGCCAACTCTCGCGCTCGTTTCTCACCTCCCACGTGGGGCTGTGCCAGGACAACCAGACCTGTGCACCACCAGGCCTGGATTTACAGCACGCCAACTCCCCACAGCAGCTCAGGGGACTTGGAAAAGCCAGAGGGAACTAAGCCCGGCCCAACTTCAGGCACATGTAACTAAGCTCAGGCTCAGCCTCAGCCCTCCAGCAGACACAGCGAGGCACACTGCCAAGCTCTGTGCTGCTAACCAGGTTGCAACCACGGTACAATTGATCCTCAGGACGGCCCCATCACAGCTCCCTGTCCAAAGTGAGGATCTGGGGAAAAGAAATGCATGACATGGAAGTGGAGGCTCCGGGACAGGAGGCAGAGAGCCAGCAAACTGCACCAGAGCTCACAAAGACTCCCTGCTCCCTCTTGGCCATGCGTGCAAACAATCTGAACATCTCACGGGGCAATGCCTCCAGCTCTGAGCCTGCCTGACCCCAGGGGGTCTCACTTCAGAGACACGCTCGCCCACTCTCCGGTAAGATCAGCAAGAATGAACTCCCTGCAAATCATGACATCAAAACCACAGGTATTTTTGCACTGCGCCTCTCTCTGTTCTCAAACGAGAGGCTCCCCTTGCTCCAGCACTCACAAAATTTGGCACAGATAGTGGATTAAAAGAAAATTGTTGTCATGTTGACAGTCCTGTCATTTCTTTTTCTCCCTAGGGCTACAAGACCTGCAGAGCTCAAAGAAATCACTGAATTGTGGCATTTCGGTCACTAGCTTAGCCTCCTACCTACTGAAGGATAAGAAGAGGGGCTGCTGGTTTCTTCCTTCCCCACCAAGGCTCTGTGGGAGAAGGTGCTTCTGTGGCTCTGTGCGCTGTGCTGTATAGGTGCCTTACTGGCTCCCAAAGCAATGGCTGCTACGATGAAGGGACTCATTCTTACCCAATGTATAATACCAACAGGCCTCTAATAATAGCGATGTTACTGAAGATAAGCAACTGGCTGGAAATACACTCCTTCCCCATCCTTCCCTGTACAAGAACTCCGCCAGTATCAAAGACTATCACAGCTCAATACACTTACAGACTTGAAAGTACCTAGATCATTACAACACTGCCAAAAATCTCACATAAAAAGGCCAAGTCACTGAGGTGACTGGATTTCCAGGTCTGGCAGGACATGAAAAGCTGGGACAACTTCCCATGAACAGCCACTTGTGTAGTCTGACTCCAGCCAAATCTGAACCCCATTAACATCTGCCTCCTGCCTGATACGTGAGGACTGGGTGGAAGACCTCTAAAGCTAGCTCCTGCAATTTGAGCTTAAACTCTATCGCAGGAGAAGAGATATTCAGAGGATACAGTTCCGGGAGGAAAGCATCAACACCCTTGCCAGCAGGTCACCCATCAAGAGGCAGATGTGCTGTTGGCACTGGAGAAACCTACCCCAGCTTGAAGTCCCAAACTGCACACAAACCGAACGCCACTGCCTGGCTATCTGCAGGGTGGTGGGAGATTTCATTCCTCCCACGGAATCTCAAGGTCTGTAACTACGCTGGAAATTCTAACTTAAGACTAGAAGCACCATACCTCAACTTGCGTAGCTGGACACAGGGCTAAAGACCACTCCAGTGTTTGTAAGAAATAACCTATGAACCATGCGAGCATCTATAAGCCACACACATGGTTCCATACAACAAAATAGTCTATACAGGCTAACAACAAAATCTTTCATAGAGGTTTACATCCCACCTCTCCAGCTTCGTGTCTTGAAAGTGACTTAAAGTATGTAAACAAGCTGTCCAGACTGAATTAATGCATGGGAAATGTTTTCCTTTTACATGAAGGCTAACATCATCAAAATAAGGAGGTCATCACAAGCTGCACCCACAGCCACACGAAGCTAGCAGTAAGCCAGGACCAATTCCCTCCTGTCCTCCAAGAGAACTTACAGCCCTAATGCAACGCTCAAGAACTGTATGGCAGCCAGACACCTTTCTTGCCTCTTTTTGATAGTGACTTGCTATCCATTTTTATGAACCATGGTCTGCCAGTCTTTCCAGCTCCAAAGTTCTGCCCTGAAGGCAAATACGCTGCCAGCTGTGGCAAGGTTTTGATGGATTTTCTCCAGGAAGAAGGGGAGAGGAGAAAGCAAAGGGGTTGCACGTTTGAAAATTTCAGGTTATACATTCAGCTCTAGTTCAGCAATCCTTCATCCATTGTTAAATCACAGACCACATGCTGAGAGTTAAAGACTTATATAGGACTCCAGGGACTAATCGAGGAATGATTTCAGCTTCTAACTGTGCTCTAACCAGGCACTTAGGATGCAAAGCACAAGTTTGTGATACTATTGTACACTGCATCAAAATGACTTTTTGATACATTTCTGCAAATAACTAATAAGGAAAAAAAACCCATCACCCTGGCATTTAACATAACTCTTCCCCTCCGTCCCCCATCCTTATATTCACATTTGTGACAAACARCCTCTGTCTTCAATTAGGTCTACTTTATGCATGCATGAAGCCCCCAAAATATGAAAGAGATTTTATGCAACACCAGATTATCTAATGTGCACATATTTTGCAAAAGAGCACTTTTAAAATACCTAGTCACAGAGAAGGGGGGGGGGGGAAGCATTCCATTCAGTAAGAGAGAAAGGGAAAAAAAACACATAAAAGCTGCAAAAAAGAAACTGAACACATTTTTATATTAAGCAATCAAGTGCTGTCACACATTGAAAACACAAAGCATCGGAAGTTTAAGTGGGCATACACTAAGGGCCTTACCATGGGACACACTTTTTCAGCAATACAGAAAGCACTCCCTTATCAACGTAGCACAGTAAGAAGCAGGATCTCTGCCTATTTTAAAAAAACCCAGAGAAATAACTTCTCTTGACAGCCTGACAGCTGACATTCTTAACTGAAAAAGCTATGTGCCAAGAATTATCAGGCCTGGCTTTTCTCTCCCTGATAGATGACAGAGCAAAAAACAACAACGGCCACACACATCTCATAAATCACAACTTTTATTGAATGCCTCGCCACATAATAGCAACAGTCAAACTGAATAAAGATGCTTTTCAGTGCTCATCTGTAAAATACTGGGGGAGAATAGAGATCATTTCTAGCACTAACAGCCTATCCCAGATAGAACAGGTATTAATATCATTGTTGCCGTATTTCTTATGGAGTTACCTGAAGAGTTTGGAGGGTTTTTTAATCTTTCATTGTGTTTTAAGAAACACATAAGAAAAACAAAAAAACAGAAATTAAGTGCATGAGGGACAGAGGTAGAAGGAAAGACCAAAAGCTCTGAATAGGTAAACAAAGTCCTATTGCTGACAGTAATGTCTGTACTGAGAAATAAAATCTGGCCTTCAGGATAAAGTCAGTCCACAGAGACACAACCACTTGTTGCAGAAACTGCTATCACGTGCCTGGGTTTTCCTCTCTGAAGCACAAGGAATTGGCCTACAGACTTTCAGGAACTGAAGAGATAGGTGAACAGAGAATATGTGCATGCTAGATGAGGAGAAAGCAAAGGTGGCAGCTCCAATCAAGAAAATTAGCATGATCTCCCAAGTCAATTAACTGGAAGGAAGACTGAAATGACAGTAAAAGGAGTGGGACTGCAGATGAATACTAGATGGACCAGGAAAGGGGAGGAGGGAAGCAAAGGATAATTGCCTAAAATAGAAACTTTATCTGACAGGTCCTGATTTAAGAGAGCAGCCCCCTGACTACAGCACCAGCCTGCAAAAGCAAAGTCCTTCTGACATTATCTGTCAGGGCGTCACCCAAGTGAAAAAGCTCTCCAGGACCAGTGCTGTACCTCATACAGCATCAAAGACAACCCATCTCCCGATCCCAAAAGGGAATTTCTGGGCACTATGGAAGACAAGAAGCTTAATTAATGGCCCTTGATCAAAAGATATGGACTAAAGCAGGTCAAATTTCTTTCTGGCAAAGCCCTGTGGGCTTGGGTTTTTTCAGGTTTTGATGTTTTCTTTTTTCCAAGAAAAAATGCCATTCTTTACAAGAAATTTTGTGGGAAAGTAACAAAAAAGAAAATCCCATCATGTTTTGAAGAAGGAAAAAGGGAAGAGGATGATTAACTTCTGCAACCAGCTGCAGGTTAAATACATTTCAGCTTTGGGATCTTCCCTGCAGATGACAGCTGAGCAGCATCTCGCCGAGCACCATCTAAAGGACAACTCACCAAACAAGATGAAGGAGATAGTTAAAGCTAACTCCTCTTCAAAAGCGAGGTACAGTAGCCCTTTACAACTCACACAAAATAGTTCCAGGTTTAAAGATAAGAAATATCAGTGGTGGGGTTTTTTATTACCTTTTAATATCAGCTATGAAATGTCCGTTCCTAGAGCAGTTCAATTTTGCTCTCTGACAACAGTTTCAGTCTTAAAAGTTTCCACATTTGATGGTGAAAGTACCTTATCAGAAACCACAAAGACTAACTTTAATACCCAGTGCACTGCCACTCTAGGGACATCGAGTGTAAAACCTGGTAAATATATTAACTACCAGCAAAAACACCCAGCAACATATGACCATAGTGACACTAGCACAGTCTGATCATTCTGGATATACCTCAGATGATACACTATTGACAGCACTAATACCTACTTTGTTCACTTTTCAGCAGTCTCTCTAGACACCACCAGGAGAGCTGTGCTCCTGCTTCGGCTCTCAGGCGCGGGGAACAACTGCGACATTAACGTCAGGCTGCATTTCGCAAACAGGATGCTACATCCATGAATTCCTATTGCATGCAGAAGATGAAAACATTTTCTATCCCTCTCTAATAAAACGTGTGCTGTAACTTTCATGGCAAGGGGATTGTACTTTGCCACTGGCTGAACCAAAGAGCACTTGGATTTGTTGAGTCACCTCCGAATGCATAAATTCCACTGTCAGTGACTGGTTCCATTAAGCTAATAATAATAACAATAATATTTTCTCCTTCTATCTGAAATAGCGAAGTATCAATATACCTTTCATCTGAATAGTTTAGAGGCACTTAACTTTTTGATTTCAAGAAAATCCTAAAAACGCATTTTAATCTCCTTTGTAATAGAAAATTTCTAATACAATCTTTCCAGCACATAAACCAAAGAAAGCAGAGGGGCATTTGTATATTAAATCAATTACCAGAACTTCCCTTCCCTTCACCCAAGCTAATTAAAATTTCATGTGATCCATACCAGTAATAGTAGAGAGGATCATAGCTGGTGTTTTCAAAGTCAAATAACAAAACAAAAATACAAGGGGATCTTGGTCCGCAACCCTACTGCTACAAGACAAAAATAGACACCCAGCTCCTACTGAAATTCAAGTCAGTGCAAGTTTGACACCTAACTCCTTTGAAACTTTAAACTTGAGCAGAATTTCAGAGTGCCTCAAACCACTAGACCAGAGCCTACGATTCTCACCACAACAAGGAGCCTCTGAGGACCCATGGCCGGGTTTATGCAAGTAATCTGGGCTCCAGGACTCTCCAGTCTTGTTTCTTTCTTGTATCGGCATTTAAGTGGCTGTAACACACACAAGCACAAATATTTTCTAATAAGTGAAAGCCTGACAGAAGAGTCTGCTCAAGACTTTGCAGAAATGGCAAGAATCAGCTCAGGCAGAAGATCACTGAGGTTTACCTGTCTTCTCCTCCTTAATGGTAAGTCCACAGAGGCATATCCCTTTGACATCTGCAAGGGTCTGGCACACTTGCTGAAACCCAATGACTTGTATTACAGTACCACAAGATCAATCAGGCTTATAAAGAAGTGACAAGGTTACTTCAACGGGAGGAGGAAATACAAGGTCAGAGGTGGCCGTGACAAAGGACCGGCACTCACGGGTCAGCAACGGGACGGATGCTGCACCCTCAGTGCTCAGCCTTCACTCCCTCACCAGGCAGGTATTTCTCTGATGCATTAGCGCTGTCATGCAACTCAGGGAGGAATACACTGAGTACCGAGTGACACTGGCAACGCAGTGTCTGTTATCCACAACTCACCAGTGGTCACCAGTAAGGAGCAAGCCTTAAGCTTGACAAAGTCAGCTGTCTTCCACTCTGTATGAAAATGTTTACAAAGCAAGCAAGCACCAACCATTTGCCAGGTCCACAGGGTTTGAGGGTATAGAAAGACATGAGCTGAACCTGCAGGACAGCAGACGTAACTTATATCTAAGGGAAAACTTGTTAAATTATAAGATTAATTGGAGAGACTGGGAGACCACTTCAAGTCTCCAAGATCAAGCCATACAAATACCTATGGGTTTGATGTTGTTATAACCGATCTTACCTTTTCTGTGACTTCTGAAACAAGCTTCCAGCACAAAATGAGGCAGAACATGAGGGAGACAGCAGCGGGAGCTATGAGAAGGCTGTGCACCCACTGGGTGCTCTGCAGCTCCAGCCGTGACTTCCCACCACCCGCAGCTTTGGCTCAAGAAACCTGGTTAGTGCAATGTGGGTCCCCACGGGCTGCACGTCCCCGCTGCCCTCATTGAAACCCCTGCACAGTGCTAGCCCACGGGCAAGAGGGGGCAATCACTCCCAGGAAATACCAAACCTTCTGCACAAAACACAGACCACTCTCCCCTTACAGTTTGCAAGGCTTTCAGCACAGGATGTCCCAGCGCATTATTACAACTCCTCACCACCTGACTCGTACAACCTGGTGATAAGCAAATGGTGGACATCTGGCTTCACTCCTCATGTATTTGTCAGACTTCAACAGGGAGCACAAAGAATGACTTGTTTGGTTTTCTCCTGCACCCCAGCTTTATTTGGTGCGTGTCCATCCCACGGTGACTTCTGCAAGCTGCCTAGAGAGTCTTCAACTGGCACACTGAACCAATTCCATGTTTTTCAAACCAGAGGCCCTGACCTCGAATTTTATTAAGTGCAAAACCCTTTCTGCGTCTGTTTCCAGTATTATCTTTTTTGAGAAAACAGACTGAGCATATGTTCCTGAGGCTTTTGCCCACACAGTGGGTGGGTGTTACAATAAACTTCTATGCAAGATGGCTACCAAATGTGTCTAAATACCTAAGATGAGGGTTGGTTTGTTTGTTCGTTTTGTTAAGTGCAGGATTAATAGAATTAGGCCACTACCAAAGTTAATGAAACAACTTCCAGGCTAAATCTGAGCCCAAGTTCCCAAGCAAGCTCATTTTCTCTACATCAGTCCCAAATTTACAAAAAGGCACAGCATTCCTCTCCATGCCTTGTTCCAGCACCCTGACATTGTCAAGGCAGTGCTGCCACAAACACGGCGACCACGCTGCACCCCAGCATTTGCTGCTTTTCAGCTGCACAGCAGAAACAATTCATGAGAGTTATGCCGCATACTGCAAGATTTGCAAAGAGAGACGTTGTGAGAAGTGCTTTTATTTCTTTCGGAAGAAGTGTAAGGCGGCAAAAGGAGGGGGTGGGGATTTTGTTTCCAATATCCATCTGCTCCTGCTGCTGTTCTGCATGTAAAATCACACTTCTGAATTTGTGACATCCTGCCTGGTTGCTGTGGAAATAGCTATGCCGTCACCAGCAAAGGCCAGTTCCTTCAGTTTGGGAAGGAGCAGCAACAAAGATAATGTGTTCACTTAAGTGTTGCTCTTAAACAACCAACAAGCCTAGATAAGGGGGAAAAAATGACAACCAGAGCAGATTTGCCTCTAAACCAAATGTTTTCTAAGTTTCCCAGGAAGGCATTAGCATTTCTTTAATTTCCAGTGTTTTTTCTTTGTTCCATTAAAAACTACAAAATCCACCATTAATGAAAATTCAAAAGTGTCTCTGTTCACTAAGCGTGTAGCCATAAACATCAGCATGTATTGTATTATTTCTAATCTGCTTCATGGGAAAGAGACATATATTTGTTTAAAGTGCTGCATCATTCTTTCTAGACAAGGGCCCCATTACCAGACTGTACTTATTTGCAAGTCAAATTATGATGCCACTATTTGAATACATTTTCAAGCCCCAAAAAACCAAGCCAGTAGTTTAGGCTATCCACAGCTAACTCAATCTGACAGCCATAGCATTGATGCCTGCCAGTGCTGATTGACTGGTTGGATATATTTAGGCACAGGAGGGGAGAAAGGGGGAAGGGAGCAGTCAAGTTACTGAATTCAAGTATACTGCTAGTAACCAAAAATAACAAGCACTGATTCAGCTACATCACTCAGAACGGATTCAGCTCTATCACGTAGAATCCGGCTAATGGAGAATTTACTACCACAAGGGCAATGCCATAAAAGACACATAACACATTCAGAAGAGCAATTAGGGAATCTGCGCCCTGGGTTTACAACATATACAATGAAATGGTCATTTCCCTCTTGCATCCATCTTCTAACGTTGCCTAAATAAAGAAGAAAGTATGAAATTGGAAGGTCAAAGATTTTCTTCTTTTTTTAGCAAGGGACAAATGCATATTGTATATACAGGTGTGTATATACATATATACTACATATATCTATTATGTAGTCTGATGTTCTTTCTCTCTCAACCCCCATCCTTGTTCAAAACACTTACCTTGAGAGGGAGAGTGCCACTAGCTTAGGGAAAAGACCCTCTCCAGCATTAAAGGGCAACAGGCAAAGTGTATTTGAAGAGCTGGATTCAATCTTTTCTGCCCCCTTCTCTGAAGTGCTATGCTAAACCTTGGAAAGGGAACTGTATTTACACATGGAAATCAAAAACACACAGAGACAAAATATCCCTGGTATATCTTCAGTTTAAAAAGGGTGAAAACAGGGCCTGTTTGTTTGTTTGTTTTACTAAACTCTACAGGCATCCAGAATGTCACATGAAGCTTCCCTCAGGTCTGCTGCAGGACCCATGGAGATGTGCTCTGGGTTGCCTCACACCAACACAAAGCAGGGGGGAGCTCTCAGCAACACCCAAGCAAGGAGGCAAACATGAAACCAGCCCAGAACCCCCTAAAAAAAAAAAAAAAAAAAAAAAAAGACACATGACATGTGCAAGTGACAGCGGCAATAAGATGTTAGTCACTGTCCTTCCAGGCGTGGTCCCCTCGGTTGACCAGCCTAGTGCTAGAAAGGACTTGGAAAGCAGGATACCAAGCTCTGAAGGATTTGCATTTGCTGACAATGAGGTCCAAAAGTCGACAGACAGCTTTAAGGTATAGTCAGGCAAGCTGAAAAGCTTTTAAAAGCTGAGAGAGATTATTTGACTACCTGCCCCAGCACATAGGGGAGGTCCACAGGAGCTGAGCTCTAAATACCCRGGATTCCAGTTAAGTGCCTTACCAACAACATACCACACCTTTGCCGGAATGACAGACAGACAAGGAAAATATAAAACAAACACCTTCTCCATTTAACACGAGAAGTGTACATTTCTCAATCCAAAAAACACAGGGCGGCTTGTTACGTTTTCAGAACAGTGACGCAGCCTTAAAATTTTAAGGTTTTGTTTAAGAAAAGAGAACCTTTAAATGTAAGCAGAATCAGGCACCAGAACCTTAATTTATCAATTAGACGCCATCTGTGGATTGTGTTCCTTGAAATAATTGTTGAATTTGACAATGCACTGCTGCTTTACAAAGTTTCTGCCAGCCTTGCTACCATTTAATTAAATTTCTGCACTTAACTTTGATTGCACTGAAAGCACTGCTGGTTTCTGCCGATTGAGTCCCTTAGCCACCTGCTGTGTTAGAACTAACCATGTTTCCACAGTTATATCAAAAATTATGGTTTTTATTTTTAGTCTTTGTCTTTTTTCAGTCTTCACCAAAAGGAAAAATAATAATAATAAAAACACCAATGATTCTAGCATGCTAAAGCCATAATACCCAATATGTAAAGAAGCAGCAACTTTCATGCCTCCCAACAAAAGCTAGATGCTTCCCTTTTTGTTTCCCACTACGAAACAAGTGTCAGGGCATGACGGCTTAATGTGCTGCGTTTTGCTTAAACAAAATGAGCTTCCTGTGCCTCCTCATTATATTTGTATACATCTACTGTATTTACAGCTAGAGATAAAGGCAAACATACTAGTAATTTACATACATAAATATTGCACACACAAATGAAGATCAAGCTGTCATTCTCTCTAACCCACAGCACAGTTTGGGAAATAGAACTTCAATAATGTCAAATTAGCAGAATGAAGAGCCCTAAAAGCCTACAAATACCATCAAGCATACGACTTGCTGCTGTGAGTAACCCCACCATAAACAGGAGCCAGGCTGTCAGATCTACCCTTGCTGAGTACTGAGTACCTCACCCAACACGGAGGATGAGAGCTCCCAAGCAATCACAGCTCCGCTCATGACAAAATGCACTCGTTTCTGGATCTGTGCTTGAATACTGTAATAAACAAATGACTTCGGCAACCGCTCTGCTCTTGGGGGTTCAATCCTACAGACATCCTAGGCAGCCTTGCCCTGGTACAGCAATGTAAGGCACCCCTCAGGGGCGCTACCTCTTCCAGAAGTAAAAGGTGATTTCAGTGTATTTAATTGGTGTAGGTTCATGCTGAGAAAAAAATAAAAAATTGTAGGAAATTAATGGTATGCTTGCCCATTTCCTCAGCTGTGATGATTGCTGTATCAGCCTCTCTCTCTTCCCCTTCTAATTTCTTATTGGTTGTATCAATGGGAGGGATAAAACACAACGCAAGAATTGAGGCAGGTGGAAACTCGGGTTCTCCTCCCACCCTTCTGACTGTTAAAATGGGAAAAGTGTTTCCTCAACCCTGACGAAGGAGTTCATACTAAATTAATGCATGCTAGATATTTTTAAATCCTTCACTGTAAATGTTGTGGAAGTACAAAAATATATTTTACCTACTAGTGTTAAAAAAAAATAAATCAGATTTGATGGCAGAAGAAATCCAAAGCCAGTAAGAACAAGTCAGTGTTTATGGACACAATTTAGAGTATTCTAATAGCATGCCAAGAGAGGTCACAGAAATGAACCAAAGCCTGCTTCTGGGCTTTGCTTGGGCCAAGGAGAGCCAGTCATTTAGATATTTAAATTATTTTAATAATCCTTCATAGAAGGTTATGAAATATTTATTAGCAACCTGTGGGACTGACTAGCACTGCTCCAAGAAAAATACAGATTTAGGCAATTTCCTAAAGTGTGTATTCTACAACTGGAGAGGCTGGAATAACTCTTTCAAGCCAATATAAGGCATGAATAGGTTTTATGATGCATTTTATAGAAAATTACAATTGCATAATTAAGTCTCAGTAGCAACCCTCCAGTTGCTACCTCTGATTAAGACCACACAGCTAATTTCGTGCTGAGGGACGCAGCCGGACTGCCTTCTCCATAGCCTCGGCTCTAACGTGGAGGGACCGCTCAGAGGGATGGAGGATGCCTGTGACTCCCTCGGCCCAGGGCTTGCAAAAAGACTTCAGAGAGAGGTTCCAGTAAATGCTACTAGAGGAGAACGGGAACCATAAAGATTACGGCAAAGTTGTATTTTCTCTTCCACAAGGCTGAGACCATCCCGGATCTCTCCTACCTGTATACAGGTATATATACAAACCTATTCTTCTCTCCAGCGTCATGGTATCAAAGCCTTTTATCAATCTCAGCAGTGACAGGAGCTGTCCTAGCGAAAACCTTGTTTCCATGACCACAATCTGAATTAATTTGTCATTTTTAATAGTCTGCTATGCCCAAAGTCAGCATGAGACCAAAGTACTCCTGTAAGAGACGAGGACACAAACCAACTCAGGGCTAAGACTTGGCACCGGCACGAGTTACGCCTTTCAAATCACACCTCATCCCACGTGGCCAAGGGGGACTGGCACGGTCGGGGCACAGCAGTTTTTAACAGCTCCCAGTAACAAGTTTGCATTCAAGCCCAGCGGCCTAGAGGTTCCTCCAGTCCTCACAGCCAGGTACCCATTTACATCAAGACTAACCAGGGACAGGCTTTGAATCTGGTTCTGGGCTGGTGCCGAACTCACTCCTCTAGACCTCTGCAAAGCAGCCTGCACACCTTTGCTGCTGTGCCCTCCCAGGCAACCCACATCATTTCACTTGCTGCCCAAGTCTGGTACCACAAGCTTTGCTTTAGACAAGAACATGCTTTAACAAATCTGCTTTAAAACCCTTGAATATAGCAAGTTTTATTCCAGCTGGGCAAATTCCTTCAGTTGTGTTAGCACAGTGCCCCTGGGCAGTTAGTTTCCACTGCCTGAGTGCCAGATCTTGCAGAAGTATTAGGGGTCAATTACATTACAAGGAGGTATAGCAAAAGACACTTTTCTTGGTCTTCAGTTCTGCCCTAAATTAACTTTTAATATGGAACAGAATGTCACATTTGCTTCTCCCCATAATCTAAAAATTTCTCCTTATGCAGCAGCAATAAGGAGGGGTTTTAAAAATTAAAAAGACCTGAAAACCACACAAGGGTATATTTCATGGCTATAAAAAAGCATTTAAAACATAGAGTTAAAAAGGTGTTTCAAGTGTTTTCATCAAAGGAGGGCGAAAATGGAAGGAAAATAGGATTAAAAAAAGCCCATTTTCTTTAAAATCAGCTTCATGAGTTCAGGCACGCAGAAACCCTTTTGCTGTTATGAGGACCCTGTATTTAAATCCAGCCAGCATTGCATCCAGTTTGTCTGTTGAGACTAACATGGCAATTGTCAGCGATACACTGCTCCTAGAGCACAGTCTTTTCTGCTGTATTTGCCTGCTCACCCCCTCTCAGAGGCAGGCGTTCCCTGCTAAAAGCAAGCACGCAGACCTGGTCAAGGCCTTTCCATACTCACAGCAAACAAGACACAGATGCAAAACAAAACCCAAAATGAGCTGGAAATCATATGTTCACCTCACCATAAGCACCTTCCTAACACAAGCCGTTGCGTTTTGGATACATCACAGCAGTGGTTTTGACTGTGTAATAGCTGCAGAGCCTCACATTCAACTTGCCACTTTCACATGCAACAAGGGCCGTGGGCAAGAAACTTGCTCCTTGCATTGTGAGCAGACAGAGGTCAGCCTCCGTGTAGCACCTGTCTGGAACTTTTCATTCATTAGCACTGCAAATAAATAAATAATAATAAATAATAATAAAAATCATAATAACATTCAAACTAAGCATTTTGGTACAGGAACCACTCCAGAGCTCTCAGGGAGGGGAGCATTAACAAGGACCCAACATGCTGCTCTGCGCCGTCACCATCTGCAGCCCTCGCTGCACAGTCAAAATTTAATCTGACATCTCTTTGCAGCCCCATTTTATTTTTATGTCCATTTCCTAATAGCACAAATTAAGAGTGTTTCAAAACACAAACAGAGTATTTGCTGTTACCAAAGTTAGAACACAGCCATGCAAAAGCCACCGAGAGCACTTGGGAAGGATGCTGTGGGCAGCACCCAGAGCCACTTCAGGATTGTTTAGAGGTTTGCTTTGCTCCAGCATGAGGTTCTTTTCCATCATTAAGCCACAYTGTAGCTACAAAACGCATGGAGAACAGCAACCAGGATATCCCACCAGCTCTGGAAGGGAAAGCCCAAATTCAAAATGCAATCAGGGAACACTTTTTCAGGGGAGGCTTCAGAAACATTTGCATCTGACGCAACCACGGGTCAGGAGCGGAAACCTCATACCTGGGCTGGCTCATCTGGGCAGGTCTCAATTTGACAAATTCCAAGAACCTTCTAGCAGGCACAAAACTAGTGCAAGGCAAAAAAGCTTTATACTGGTACTGCCTGGACACTGCCTCGGTGGGTTCCCCTGCTTGCGTGCGTTTTTTATGCACGCTGGCCCACAACAAGATGCAGTCGCATCAATGCGGCTCTGCTGCAAAAATGACAAAAAATCCTCCAAGTTTAGACAGGACTCCACTGTCTGCCAACTAGCAGCTGGGAAACAGCAGACTGGAATTTATTAATCTCCCCTCCCTATATCTTTCCCCCTCCAATCTTGATTTTGTTAAAAAACACAGAAGACTAATCCACATGATCTGATACCTGGAAACTTGTCTATTTTCAACAAAACAAACCTCTGGGATCTGATGGCAAACCTTTACAGCTGGCTATCACAGGTGCTGGCTGCCATGCAGTGAAGTTCTAGAGATGTTGTAGTGTTTGCTAAAGGCTGAAACATCAAATGACATGTCATGCTGCTACTCAACAGTGCCCTGTAGTGTTTCTTCCCTTCCTTTATTATTTTCAGTTAGTGAACCGCAAAGTTTATTTTCCTAAGTTTTTGCAACAACTCTTAAAGTAATACCCTTCAGCTCACCATTTTTGATCACATCCTCCAAGCATCTCAGATCTTTACCACCAAACCTCAAACCAAGATTCCAGCTGTAAATCAAGCAGAGCAAGCTCCGATTTACCTCTCACCTTAAACCAACAGGATATTACAACAAAAATATCCTGGTTTGGTTGCCTGAAGGAAGCTAAGCATCCACGTTACAACTAGCTAGTACTAGCAACACATGTAAATCAGCATACGTTACCACATGGACCTTCCCTCCTTAAACTAAGCTAAGTGCAACTGAGCAGTACTGAAATGCAAATTACCCATAAGAGAGTTCGGGGACACGAAGGAAACATAAGGACTTGGTGTCTGGATGCATTCCAATTTGAGTAGTTGCAAACTAAAACAACACTCAAGAATGCATATGAGGAAGCTTTTATTAAAAAAAGAATCTGCTCTCTTGAGTTAATAGTGGGAATGATGCAATTACAAGAGGGAGCCAGGATACCCTCAGGCCCCAAATTCTATTCTAACTACAGAGAAGGGAGAACAGAGGAAGCAGAATTGTTCTGATCATTCCTGGAGCACCGCGTGGACCAAGTCCAGCAGCTGCTTGGCCTTTTGGCGCAGAGGGGAAACGACACTAACACACACCGAGGTGTGCTGCGAACAGAAAAGCTCAGTTGCGCTCTTCAGAGCTCAGACGCGCTAATGTAATTCCAAATGTCTCCTCTACCAGTTAATTGATTAAACGGAAAGTTATCTATGGTTTCAATAGGTTCCACAGCCCAGATTTCTTCACCAGGAAGTGGCTCCCAAACTACCATGTAGGGATGGACTAGGAACAGGAGAGACTATGATGAACTCCCTGCTGCTTTTGAAAGAAATCAGATAAAATTTGCAGCAGAAGGGCTGTCCAAGGAAATGGTGAATCGGGAATACTTCATGCATTAAATATAATGGTAACCATAATTTTTGACCTACACTGAAATGAATTTGCAAATGACTAGTAACACACCAAATGGAAAGATAGGGCCTCAATTGACTGCTAATCTTCACTAAATAATTACATTTACATATAAATGTAAACATACATACAAATCTACATCAATAAAAACCTTTTAACGATACAACTGTAAAGCTCTGTCATTCCTTTTAAAAATGAAGTCAAACTCCTTGTTAAAGGAAAGACTGAATACTGTAGCATATCTAATATAAACAGTGCAAAGTGACTTCAGCACAGAGTATCACTCACTGGAGATTTAAACATACTTTTTTTTCCTTTTATAAATCATTTGTGTATTGAGACATGCAGCTAAATCAGCTAAAGCACAGATCTAATTAAAGAACCTGGAAACTGATTACTGAACTATGTAACACATCAAGGTTTGTTTTTTTTTTTTTTTTTAAAAAAAGAAAGAGACCTGGCCTGAAATCTTATCAGTCCCACACATGCCAGAATTAGTCCCTGCCTTTGTGTCAGATGGAAACTATATCTACAAATCATCGAGCAGAACTCATGCTTGAGATGAACAAAGTGCAGCTGTCTTAATCTGTTAGATTATATTCTGTGCTTTTCACTATCAGGAGACAAACTGCAGGTGTAGTGCTCTTCAAAGCCAGACACTAACAACTAAAATAGAAATACAAGTGGTTAAACTGAAAAAAGTTACATGCCTGTTTCTCTAAGCCAGGTGCGAAGATCTGGGAACCTCTCTGATGGCACGGCAGGAGCACAGAACGAGAGCGCAAATGTGAAACATCAGAATCAGAGGTAGCTCGCTCTGCCTCCCTGCTCTTCTGACCCTCCAGGTTTCACAAAGCTGCAGCAGAGCAGAGGTCTTTTGCCCGTATGCTACCACGTCCTTGGGTCTAGCCTTTGACAGCTCTTAGCCTGGGAGAAGCCCTAAATAAAGTTCCATTCACACTTGCCTCACCTTAAAAGAAAATTATTTTTTGACCTTAACTGCCCAACTTCAAGGACCCCTGATCCCCCACCAATAAATGCCTGGGGAGGGATTTCAGCTGTAACTTTCACTGCGGGCAGCAGGAATGAAGATGCAATCGGACCAATGGCCGGTCTTATGGACGGGGGCCAGCGCCAGCAGAGCAGATGCTGGCGGGGGGCCGGGGGCACAGAGGTAGGAACTGACGCACAGGAGGTTCGCACTTCTGCTGCAACCGTCAACAACTTATTAAAAAGGTAATCAGGAAGATGATCTAGTGGCACCGGCCCCTTCTCGGCGCATCCTCCCTGCAGCGTCACTGCAGATTTCTTTACGTGTAAGGCGCTTTCCCTCCAGTTCCCGAGGTGCTCAAACTGGGCCACGCCGCCTCGCTGGAGGGGGGGCAGCGGGAAGCGCAGAGACTGGAGCCCACGTCCCGCTTTCACCCACTTTGCAGGGTGAATCACCAAGTGCTGTTAGCTTTTCAGCACCTTCGCACAGCTCCCAGCCTGTACCAAGACAGGCAATTTTGTGTCTCATTCCCGGGAGCTGAAGAGCATCTCAGCCTCTCGCACGGCACACGAGGAGCGGTGGGATATGCCTGCAAGAAGTCTCGGCAACTCCCCCCGGAAGCCCAGCAGCGCTGCAGGCTTTGTAATTTCAGTCAATGCAGTGTCAGTTCATCCCACGAGGACTTGGCTTATCCAGGTACCAACCACCCAATCTACCTCTCCAGCAAAGATGCATTCCCAAGGGGGAAATTCACGGAACTCCTGCAGATGCTCAAGGCATCACCAACAAGGACTCAAGCGAAAGGCACCGGGACATTTTTGCTTCAGAGTATTAACTACTGAATAATAAATATATTTGCCATAGCATGAATTTGTTCTGAAGGACTGGAAATAAGTATTAAAGAAATGCTCCTTTCATAGCTACACGCAGTCTGTTTCCGCCTTCCCCTGCGTCTGTGCTGGAACCACCCACTGGTGACAGATGAGGTTTAGCAGCAGCATGTGCAAGCCCAGCACCAGAGATCAATAGGATCCAAAGCCCTGCTGGATAAAACCCCTCCTTCATCCTGCCACTGCTCTTAACTACAGAATCTGTTCACTTCTGATCAGGGGAAAAAATGAATGGGCTTATGGCCCCTCTTTTTCTCAATTAGATACTTTTGAGTCATCCATTCTAGACTGGCTTAGCACAAAAGCTGATGATGATGGCCATTAGGTCAGACACACTTTAACACCATATATTGCTATTTTAAAACATGTTGATGCTGCTCTGAAATAACATTTTATACTTAGACCCTAATCATCGTTATGGCTTCTGACAGGTTTTAAATACAATAGTATTAACTGCAATTAATTCATTTGAAATTAACGCGGATATTGCAAGCACTTCAGCAAGATCTCCACTGCAATTCACCATTCATTACTGCACCATTATTTTTTAAGTGTTATCCATAAAGCAGGCTGCCAGTGCATTTGCATTTAGGTGACAGAAGCAGGAATATAGAGGAGCAATAAATTAGCACAAAAATTAAGCAGGAGGCGGCAGGAGAATTACCACAGCCCATTGTCTGAAGTTTTAATATTCCCAATGACTTTATGATTCACAGTATCGCAGACCTGCAARAGCAGGCAGCGGGCTGCGTGCCCCTGCCCTCCGCAGCCGGGCACGCACGCCGAGCCCAAAGCCATTACACGCTCATACTACTGCTTCAGTGCACTGCATACTTCACATCGCTCACTCCAGCTGGCTGGAAGATCAGTCATTAGCAGACAGAAAATAAACAGGTTTTTTCGAACACAGCCATTAAAAAAAGCCAGCATATCCGGAAGGTAAGGCAGAAATAAAATGTATTAGACCATTAAATACGGTGCACAGCAGCACTCCTCTTTGGGCAAAAAAAATATGTCTTTGGTGCAGTTAACAGCCATTTTTACAGCATTAATGACCTCAGGTGAAAACAAACTGGTCATTAAAAACACGTTTTAAGGGGATTAGCTATCATCAGAACATACAAGTTATTTAAACTGAAGTAGTTCCATATGGTTAATTTATAATTTCCAAGGTATTAATCAACGAACAAATTCTGATGGTTCCTAGATAAAGTGTAAAAGGGGGAGATTCACATGGCTTCCTCAAAGCAATCCTAACTGGAAGTAGCGCTGGCAGAACAGTTTCGTTTTTCAATTTGCTGGCTAAACTGAAAACAAAACAGAACCAAAAAAACAGGAGGATAAATTTGCCTATGATTAAACAAACATGTTTTCAGTTTGTTGGCAAAACTTAAAAGGAAAAAAAAAAAAAAAATTTCATTTTGAGTCAATCCACAACATCTTGTTTTAACTCTGAACGGAAATACACTGCGGGTTTTTTTTCAGTTTAACCCCTTTTAAACCTTTTGTCTTTTAGGCCCACTTTTAAACAAGGAGAACTCATAAGAAAAAAAATAGAAGTTTGTTTTAGAAATTATCAACATTGTGGCCTCCAATTTATGTCTGGTCTTTCAAGCTTCTCTTCCTACCTTTCTCCTCCAAGCTCCATCTTATGGAGATCCTATTTATGAAAAAAATTCACCCAGGTGCACTTGGCAGGTGTTGCTGGGTGCCCCAGTCCCCAGGAGCAGGATTTTGGTGCCACTGTGGATATCCAGACTTCAGCCAACAAGGAATGGCATGCCCACACAACAAGCCACACTGAACCACTGTGTGTTGTATAAATGCAAAATATAAGAGCATTTATGTACAACCCAGATAAATAAAATACTCCATCTTGTTTGGGTTAGTATTGAATGCTGAACATCGGGCACACAACTGGAGCAAGTGCCCAGGACTACCACTGCCTGCTCCCAGCGTGGAAAGTGCACTACAGCTGACTATGGATAACAACGTCTCCAGATCCATCAGTCTTCGACTGCAGCCTGAAAAGCCCCTGGCTGACGGTCCAGAAGGGAATGATTTACTAAACAAGCAATAAGGGAGACATGGAGCTGGGAAGGATCTTACGCTAACAGCGCTTCAGCCCAAACGAGCCTCTGTATCTGTTGCTGCCCAGCTGGCAGATGCCTGACATACTGATGTGCACAGATGGAGGAGGAAACAGAGGTTGGTGCTGCAGAAGCAGTGTGCAGCCAGCATTCATGTGTCTGTGTTAGGAAAATTATACTAATAGATAGCTCCCACCCAGATTGATCCCTGAGCAGGAGTGAGCTATACAGACAGACAGAAGCGCTGAACAGCAGAGGTCCTAGGGACACCAGTAAAATMTTACTCTGAGCAATGCCTTCCAATGGACCTCACTGGGACACAGAGGCAGTCAGGCCTCAGAGGCCATCAGTCCTAACCCAGTATTTTAAGACCGGCAACACAGCTTACTGTCACCTACTGACATCTAAAGATAAGGTATCTAAGACATCTAGATACCTACAGTATCTCAGATAAAGCCTTAAGACACTAAAGAGTATTGAAGTTGTAGTAGAATAAACACACACACAAATCTTAAAGCAGGATCACAACTTTAATATTGACTTGACATACACTTGTAAGCAGCCAAACAAAAACACTGAGAAAAGGCACATGCCTAACCACCAAGAGAAGGGAGAAAAGACATACCTGAAAAGTAAAGCAAAGCAAACTTTTGTTCATTGTGAGACTGAATCCATTTAAACAACAAACACACTGCTAAATACATACTCCCCAGAACCTAGTGTCTTTTAAAAAAGTGTTCTTTTTATTACTGAAACCTTGGGGGAAATTTTTGAAGTTCACTTCATCCTCATAAAATAACAACTCCACCACACCGTAATACTTTAAGATGATTGTATAGGGCTCTGCAGAGAACCAACAACAGGTTTGAGACATCAATTTGTACCACAAAACAATAGCATTATCAAATCAACCAGTTAAATTCTGTATAGCTGAATCTTTACTGTTAAGTTTATGTCTAGGTCCAAGAAATGCATCTTCCTTCGCTGAATTTCCTAGTACCTCCACCCACTCTAAATCCATTGTACGCATATGGCATACAGATCAAAAGGCCATCCAGTGGGCTTGTCCAAAACAATTGTCCCTCAGCAATTCAAGAGATCCCTAAAACGTTTCTGAAGTTTCAAAGTTTTCAAATTAAAGCAATCCCTTTTCAGAATCCAAGGGAAGGATCTACCAAGACAATCAACATCTCCCTAATGTCTTCACCATCACAGACAGGACTGAAGAAGATGAGCACAAAGACGGACCAAAGAAAGCCTCCTGCATGTTTCCAAACCTGTCTTCTATTCCAGTCAGTCTGCTCAAGAACTACATTTGTTTTAATCTTTTTGTCAAAACAAAAACCAAACAAAAAAACCAACCAACCAAACAACAACAAAACGTTTCCAAGAATGCAGAAAGGCAGAAATCCAAATGCAGTTTAGCTCAAATCTCTGCTTTACTAAGGTCTGAACTAAGTACTTATTTGGGAAAAGAGGGGCTAATCTCTTTCCAAGGTCATTTCAAGGTTTTCATACCAGCGAGAGAAGAATTATTTACATGTGGCAATGCATCCTGTGTATTCAATTGGGAAGGTAAATATGGCTTTAATAAATAAAAAACCCAAAAGACAAATCCCTGCCTCAAAGTGCCTATTTCTGCAGTTAAATGGGAGTACGGGATGTCCATGTCCCAAGAAGGTGTTGTGCCAACATCCCTTAGAGCTACATCAAATATAATTTTCAAACCAATTAGCTCAAAAAGCATCAACACCAAAGCAATGCCTTCCACATTCTAATTACTAGGCCATCCTATTCAATTCTTAATGAGAGAAGAGACAAAGGCAGTATATGTATTAGGGTCTACTTCAAGAATTCTTTTTCTTTTAGCAAACAGATCCTCTTTTGTTCTGGTTAAACACCAATTACTCCATTCTCTCTAACATGCAAATCAGCTGAAAATAGGGCATGATGTATCTCGATCCTGCACCACTACAAGTTTGAATGAAGGGGGAAAATAAAGCAACCCTCTAGGGGCTTTCAATTCCAAGTACTTTGTACTCTGATAAAGCTCTTTTCAAAGAGCTTTTTGTATTATCTACAGCAGTTCCCATAAGCAGCGATTTTGCCATTATGCCAAAAGAAATAGCACATTTAAGGTGTACAATATAAGCAAGGAAAGTAAAAGTAGCCAACAAAGCTGTTTACATGTAGCTTTTAGTTGTTATGTCCCCACTGCAAACAGCAAAACTCAGAAGCATTATGAGCATTACTACACCTAGGGAAAGAGGTATAGCAGAAAGGAAAATAAATGTAAAGAGTCAGAGCTCAGCTTTACAATGCATTGCTTTGTACAACTTGGACCATCGTAGAAGATGCYGCACCGACAACCCTGAAAAGGGGAGTCCTTTTTGGTCAGGCTGTAGGCTCAACTACAGCCTTCGCTCTGCCGTCTTGTCGTCATAGCACCTGGCCTCGCCGGTATTAACCACTCTGCTTACCTTCTACCATAGAAGTTTTAAGATAAGTCTCCGCTATTTTGGAGTCCGTTCGTTTACCACAATCGTTGGCTTCCGCAGAGTTTGCACTGAACTGCTGATACCTTAAAGCCTCCGCTGGCAGCAGATGGAAGGCTTCGTCTTCTCCAGAGCTGTCGCTTCCAAACCCAACAGCCATGCCCGGAGGGTCAGCCTGAAGATTTATTTTGGAAACCAAACCGATAACTGTTTTCACATCTTTTGTCATTGCTCTCGTAATTTCTAATTGATAGTTTTCAAGTGTTGCCCTCTCTTCGTAAACACTTTAAGCAGTGTCAGTAACAATTCAGGAACTGTTATATACACAGACATGCAAGCATTTCTATATGGAAAAATGTATTTTTAAAAATGGAAATTTGTAGATCTCTGTAAGATGACCTGAGCCCTGTGTTTGCAGTTGAGTTTAGGAGTGCAAACTGTGCCAGACAGCGTCACTGAAGTGACCAGGGTATGAGGGTTCAAGTCGCTTCCCCTGCAAAACTTCACAGTCTCCATTTAGGGGGAAAAAGGGTATCCATTTTGTACAACGCATAGTGCGGCATGTATCACGGGGCAGTGATTGTACCAGATCCCCAGCCTAGGAGGAAGGGTTATAGAAACTTTTGAATCGAAACAACCTCCCTAGATTAAAAGTAAACTAGCATGAGCAGTCTAGAGGGTGACCGCCCTTGCTTAAAATGTCAGAAACATCCTAGAAATCAAGAGGCAGAAGGCCAAAGCATCAGAGGAGGAAGCAGTGGCTTTAACTGATTATCCCACACTACGTCCTTTGTGGTGCGACTTGGTTACACAGAACACAACCACATAACTAAATTTAAAAATGCATTAAAAGGGGAAGAAACATGTCATAAAAAAGTTACTGAAGAGCAAACACGCACAAAGCCAACTCATTCCGATCCACTTGGCCTGATTACTTCCATCCGGCTGCTACGAGACACAAGGCAAGCCTCAAAAACTCCTGGCTTTCCTCACAAGTCCCTAGTGCACCTTTCCAAATATTAGATGCTGCAGTTTATCAAAAAAAGGCTGAGYACATACGTACAGTAACATACATACAGTAACATACTTGTAACAAAGATTTGTGTACATGTATGGGAGAGAAATGAATCTACACAAAAAATTATGTACTGCCAGCCCTGTAGTCAACAAGAGGATACAGAATTTCTTGGCTAAGATCAAGGTATCTAGTGACTGTGTGCACTACAAAAATAATTTTGTAATTGAATATTCTACATAAAGTTGTAATTGCATTCATAGAATGTAGTATATATACTTAACATAAATTACACACATGCTAATACATACATTATATACACACACAAGTCACCTCTGCTGTTTGTTTTTTTATATAGATAGATAAAATACATAAAAATAGCTCATCTCAAGGAGGTGGACCCTAGAGTATTTCACATTTATAAATTCCGCCAAAAACCACAGCACATTAGTCTCTTCTGCCAAACATTATAGACAATCTTCCAAAAAAGTTTTCATCTGTTTTGTTGGCCTTTAATATATTTTTGATTTATGTCATTTTGAAATTTTTTCCCTTCTGTAGCTTAAGAGAAAAAAGCATTCTTCTGATTCCAGATTCAGGATTTCTTTAAAGAGAAACCAAAAGTAATAAATCTGAACTGTCATGCTGCTACTGTATCACACGAGTGAGAAGTATTACAGCATGTGTTGACTGTAGCTTCCAAGCAAAAAAATATATTAAGTAACAGTGTTTTTGTACATTACACATTCTTTTTCTTGCCTGAAGAGTGTATTTCTTCAAGTTTTCACACAGATGTTCTTCATACACCAATATTATACACATGCAGCAAGTTGCTAAAGCTCAGGCTCTCTCCCATCTCCTTCTTTCCACATAAACAAGTGGTAAAGCTTAGGGGCAAGACATGGTAACCTTGACTTGGGAAGCACTAACAGCTATGCTGTTACCTGTTCCATGGTTGCCACAACCAAAACAAGCTCCCCAGCATGCTACTCTTCGTATAATTAGTACCTTTTTACAATTAGTACCTTTTAAATGGGAAAGAAACTAAACTGGCATTAATGCTTTTACTTCTTACAAGTACCAAGAAAGCCAGTTTCTTACTGAAAATTATTATGCCAGTCCAAACCTGAACATGTATGTAGTAATTTTATAAAGCTACCTTATCTTTCTGAAAAGGGCACAGTGTGCTGCTATAAACAGTACAGTATATCAAGTGGGACAACTTCCTCATTGAGAAAAGACTTGGGACATAGTGAGATGAAGACCTGACCAAGCGCATGAGCGGCTCCAACAAAGTTAGTAGAACTACCCTGAGCTTAAAGCAAGGCATGCACTTAGACACTTCTGAGTCAGTGAATTCTCTGCAAACCACACCTTTTCACTTCCCCCCCCCACCAAGGGAACAGGCTCTCTTAGCCACCTCTGGTCCTGGCAGCAGGGTAATATGGTCAAACGTTGAGTTGTACAAACCGTGTACAAATATCAGAACTCAACTGTGTCAAAAATCAGCTGCACTAACTATAATATTCTTCTTTGGGGGTCACTATGAAACGGGAAGGAGAGTAGCCTGAGAAAAGCCTGAAAATGGAAGAAAAAAAGTGAGCAATAAACCATGTAATGTAATAAAAATGGCAGTCTAGTGAGTACATAGATACCAGGCTTATTTCAGTTTACCACTGAGAACTAAGGATAACTGCAGGGCACTGTAAAACGTTCATTCCTTTGCGTTAATTGCTGTTAGAGTCATGGTTTAGAGTCATGGTTTAGTATATTATACCAGCCTCAGCTTGCTCTAATTCCTTATCCTATTTGCTTTGGCCAGGATACTTAAGAAAAAAAAAGGAGAAAATGCTTTTAATGATTATTCAAGGAGATATGTGAAAAGGTATTACTAAGATGTTCTGCAAGACACAAGGACACTCCTAAAGGCATCCTGCTTTCACTCTGTAAGACATACAACCGACAACAAAAGCTTTCACATGCACACAACAAAGTCGAGAAGAGCCATCTCCCACACAGCACAGCTAAAGACGTTTCCACTATCAGGCAAAAGATCCACAAACCAGCTCTCATGGAAACACAAGCAAGCACACGTTCAAAGCAGTGCCAGAAGAGCAGAGCACTGTGCCTGTGCCCCGTGGGACACACTTCTACATCGACAGTTTCCACTACCCTTGAAAATGTGTACAAGCTTGTACACGCATACCTACAAACAAGCAAAACGGCCAAGTTCACCCGTCGCCCCCGGGGCTGAGCACCACTGCGGGCAGCGGATGGTTTGCCTCCCCGCCAGGAGCAAGGCTGCAGCGCCCCAGAAAGAGGGTAAGCTGCAGCCCTCGCCGCCTCGCTATCCCTGCTGCTCCCTGGAGGCTCGTGAGACAAGCACTCCCCTCTCAGAAATGGCTCTGCAGAGCTACCAGCAAACTCCTTGACACAGATCCAGAATACAGAAAGAAACAATGGCAATTAGGCCCCAAAATAAGTATTTGAATTTAAAAACAACAAACAAAAAAGCCCACACAACAACAAACCACACACGCACACACACAAAAAAACCCATCCGGAAAATCAGATATAGACAGTGCTGATCGTATCATCCCTGGCTTCATAAGTGATTGACACCAATCGAGTCTCTCCCTGTTCCTGGAGAGGAAATACATGACCTCCGTGCCGCAGAAGAGAAAACCTAGACACACAAATGCTAAGTAACCTGCTTTAAAAAAGAAAAAAAGAAAACAGAAAGCAGAGGCGAAAGCCAGATACATTTCAACCATGAGTTATTAATACCAAATACAATACATAAGAGCTGGCATGGCTGCTTCAAATCTGTGTTGCCAAACTCCAGCAAGAGTTATTACCAAATAATTGAAAAACAAAGCTTTGCCGCCATCTCCTCTTTCTCTGAGGTTAGCCCCTTGGCACTAGCACACCTGCCTCCCCGGAGGGTACGGGTTTGGTGCGTGGTTTTATTCGCATCAGTTTTCAGCGGAACAGGAACCCTCTGACCACAGGTCAGGGCACAGACGTGGAACTGTGCCAGTGTGTAGCAATCCAGTTCAGCACACTGCCTACTGCTGAACTCGTGGAAAGAAAAATAATTGACATTTTCAATACAACTTCATACCTATATTAATTTAATGTACATAATTATACAGATTACTTAATAACTGCATTATAAATATATTTACCTACACACAAATCATTAAGACTCAGAAAAGCACTAAATAAAAAGGTAAGTAAAAGCTTTTATAAAGCCATAAAAGTTAAGTCACAGCTCCACATAGAAGTTTGCTATCTCGAGACTAGAATTACAATGCACATTCATTTTGTATCCTTTTATATGACTGATATCTCTAAACGCTTTATGATGTTAAATAACACACAGCTGCACAATTTAATGAGCAACAGCAACAGGGAAAAGCTGTATATGGAAGTAAAAAGAAAAGATAGGGAAGCATCTGATTTTCAAGTGAAAGTTAGTGAAATGAAACAGCAATGAAGGAAGCATTATACATGGAAATTGTTCAAGATGGCAGGGTCTTCTAAGGTAAAAGCTCTGGAAGAACAGAGCAACAAAAGAAGCAGATTCACTCACTGGGTGGTTAAAACCAAGAGGGTTTTTGAACTTCCAGTAAAGGATGACATCTTGGTTAAAGGACTGGATTCTGAAAAACAAGAGTTTCAGACCCCGGCTTCATCACAGACCTCCTGGGTAACCTCAGGCAAATTTCTTCAGCCTTCCCTAGATTTCACCTCTCCCTTTTCTAGGGAGAGATGATCTTGTTGATCCCTTTCCCCAAAACATTTCCTACCCATTCTATTTACCTTCAAAATCTCTTCAGCTCTACAAGCAGACATATGGACAGCAAGGTCCCATGCCTGGCAGCTGATACATACCAGGCAAAAAGGGAATGAAAAGGCAGTATCTCTTAAGGGCAAAAATGAGCCTCAGGTTTCACCTTAGGGAGCTTTTTATGACAAACAGACTTTCAACAGGATATTCTACAAATAAATCAACAAGTAAATTGTGTCAGTGCTCAGCAGTATTACTGGACTGAATACTCATTAAGGGTCTCATTTACAGTATATAGCTCCTGCACTGCTTACGCCCTGCAAGGAGCTGGAAACTCTAGCATCCACCCTCTAAAGTTATTATTCAACAACAAATGAGTACTATATTTAGAACTTTTTCCATGAAGTAGCAGTATCCAAGGGCCATTGAGCCAAGAGGCATTCAAAGGTTAAACAAGTCTATCAGGCTCTCCTCCTGCCCCCAAGTTTCTGTATGCAGGTTACAATTCAGTTCTCTCTTACACATGCATCTCAGCTTTATAAAGTATCTTTGATCGAAGGAGTGAGATACTGCACCAGAAATTATCCTCTCTAGTGCCTGTATCTTGATAGTGACCTTACAATTACAGGAGCACATATGCACAATTACTTTGACTTAATTTAAAAGGCTTTGCTAGCAAAGATTAATTGAACACATTAAACAATCTAGAGAAACCCCATAAAAAAACCCTACTTTCTTTTCTCTCAGCTACGTCAGTCAATATTTGAGCTTCTCATGCTGCTCTGAACAACACACATTCTTCATTCTTTGATTTTGTTCATATTTTAGGAACAACTGTTAGATCATGTAGAGATTTAGATTTCATTCTCTGCAAGGAAGTGTGGCCTAGCTACAGAAAGACACAGAGAACAACTCTTAGCTCCACTGGAGTTATATGTAGCCTTCAGGAAATTAAAACTACCTCCAGCACCAGTCATCAGCAGGGTTTGCAAACTGGGACTTGCAGCTCCTTAACACAATACCCCATCACTTGAGCTAAAAGAGCAGCATGACTACATCGCTGTAGGAGTATGCTGCTGTCCACATACAGAAGCCATGTGGGAGGAAGGGGCATAATGCAACACATTTCACAAGTGTGTTACAAGGACAATTTCTCTGTGCATCATTCCTCTACCTCCCCCTGCCTTCAAAAGGATAAGGCTTTGTTACTTTACTTCCAGAGATGACACAAGGCTTGAACTGTGCTTGTAAAGCTCTTTTGCATCCTGCAATAACCAACATAAAGACATCTAAAAGCTCAAGACAAATGCATACAAGTGCAACAACAGCTGTGGCCTGCTAAACTGAAGTAACAGATAAACCAGTGTGATCATGTTAATAAAAAAATATCCACCTTGCTAAACAGACCAAGCTAGAAGAGCAGTCTTGACCAATCAGTAACATCAATGTCTTAAATTGTTGATTGTGTTTCCTCCCAAGCTCTTACGAAACACGACCAGCAGGGCTGGAAGACTTGGCATCCAAGGACAAAGAATCAGCAGGCATGTAAGCACCAATATTTATGTAATGTATGTCATGTTCACAGCCACAATGAAATCATTGTCTTCCAAGGGGGTTGGTATGTTTGGAGCATTTGTTTGTTATTTCTAAAGATGCAGGAGGCAAAGCAGTTAAAAATAAAGAGGTCACTGCATGCAAAGTTAATCTTTAACTGCCTACACCGCTTTAAATGACTTGTAAGGATTACAGTGCACTCCCCAAGCTGAGAGTACCTTTGTTAACAAACAACTCCTCAAGAGGTGGTAGCGGGTAGACCACTAATAAAAGTCAGCTGGCAAGTTCTATCAGCTTTCTTTACTCCCAGTGGCTACTCTTCCACTGGTTTCATCTGGCAGGAGCTCTGCCCCCACACACTGCAGAGAGCACAAGGATGGGTGCACTCCAGGAGACCTTCTAAATGCTGGCATGAGCGGTGTTGCTTGAGAAGCAGACAAGGCAAAGTCTTACCCAGTCTCACAGCCTTGCCTAAGCCCATGCCTAAAATGGAAGGAACAGAGTTTTAAATTAATCTCATTCCTCCTGTGAGGAGACAGCAGAGGGTTCCTTTAAAAAGCAACCTGTGACAACGAGAGTTGTTAAATGCTTAACATGATGTTATGTGCAACACGACTTTAATGCTACATGCATAATCCAACCCTGGAGAAAAGCAAGAAGCGGCACACAGTAGAGATGTTGTTTCTTCTCCTTATAGCAATGGATGGTTGTTTAGTACTTGGCTATTGGCAAAGAAACTGCATTAGTTACCAAGGTGCATCATAAAAAAAAAAAAAAATCTAACTTAAAAGAAGAATTAAAAAACTGAACCAACACTTGGCATCTCCAAAGAGGAGTTGCCCAGCTCAGATTCATGACCTGCAGTATAAATCCAGAGTGGACTGTCTGGAGAACCCTCTTAAAGGGAGGTATTATAAATACATGTTAACATAAACACAGAAGCCTGTTTTTAGTCTAAGAGGCGATCCCTTGATGGCCTCTGGCAGTTTTGTACAAGTCACAGTGCCACGTCTCAGTTTACCTATCTGAGAAACAGGAACAGCACCTTCCTATCTCCCAGCGCCTTCTGAAGATTCACGTTTCTAAAAGCACTTCTAAATCAGGACAACCCTTTTCATGTCACCTTCTCGAGCAGGAAGAGACAAAGCAGGCAAAACTCACCAATTCAAAGCAGCCTCATCACAGATGCAACAGTTGGAAACTGATTTTTCTGAGAGACAAGGACTAAGGATACAGCTACCCATTTTGTTCACTAAAAAGTGTCTAAACCATGTCAGCTGTATGTGAAGTGGCTTGCTGCACTCCAGACAACTGGCAGGGTAACAAACTGTCACCTAGGTGACAAAATAATGACCCTTCTGTGAAGCTCTTGCAGCGTCTCCTGGCCATAATTGGACACTGCTGTTCAAAATGCTAAGTGTGGGAGGGAACGAGATGGTACGATCATGGATTTGGAAAGGCTGCAAGCTAACCTTTGGCTCAGCAGGCTAAAATGGACTGCTGTACGATGCTGTACTCAAGAGATCACGATGAGGGCGGCGGAGAGTCTTGCTGCACTGGCAGGTCTGCAAAGTGCTGGGCAGAATCAAACAGGGCAGGTCTTGCCTCTACCAATTCTCAGTCACTGGCTCAGCCTCCTTCTACACCAAAAGGCGATGCTACCCATTGACACACCTGCTATGGTTGTCATTAAAAGACAATGAAAACATTAAACATGAGACACCACTAAGTATTTTTCCCACTCTGTAAAACACTCTTCATGTATTTACCATCTTATAAGGGTTATATCCATCTGGGAATGGCCTACACGAGCTCCACAACAACAGGAATGTTGTTCTGCAAGATCTCAGAAGCTATACAGGCCTATCTCTAAACGTAACAGCATGAAGGAGGGGGCTAGAGAATTTGAAGAAAGCAACAGAAGCCTTTGAACTCCACAAATTTTTAATTTTCCAGCATACAGTCCTCTAAAAACAGTATAGCTTTATCTGGCATGACATTAACTACATTGATTTCCATCTAAAGAATGAAGGGCTTTGCCAGTCCAGCAACAGCCTGAAGCTGCCGTTGCAAGGAATAAAAGAGCAAGTATTCCCTAAATGCTCCTGCCTTGGGCAAGTAGGGGTGTATTCGGTATCAGCAGGTTGAACAAAATTGAGCTCTTCAAGAATTTGGAGGAAAAGTATTCAAGGAAGCAGAGACAGATATAGCTGACATATCCACACTCAAAGATCAGTGTAGGTGAAACATAAGTTACAGCTCAGCCTGTGGTGGCAGAGGGTCTCACGCCTCTGGCCCCAAAGGCAGGCAATCAACAAGACAGAAGAAAGCTGGCTCAAGTTAACGGATTCTAATTCACAGTAAAACAAACAGCAGTAAGACTTCATGGTTTTCGTTACCAAATGAGCCTTACACACACTCGCTTTTCCTCAGGAATAAGCAAGTTCAATCAAGAAATCAAGAGGCATTACTGTCCTCTGAAGGAGAGGCCACGGACTGCCAAAGCCAAGGAACGAGGCCACCAGGTCTTGCACAGATAACCCTTTGCAGATGTAAAGTCATTCCAAACAGGTCTGGCCTGGAAAGGGTTACAAACCACCTTGCTGCTGTTTGAGAGGCTGCACAGAATCAGCTTACCACCTACCTATGACTCCCCTGATGCAATCAGAGGAGGAAAACACAGTATACAATTCACCTATTTGAAATAATCAGGTTTAGTTACAGGCTTGCTGTACCAGCAGACTTGCTGCAACTTCATGTCAAGTATGTCTGCATGTCAGGTCCGTTAGATTGGTTGTAACATTTTAAAGTGTTGAAATACATTTGCTAAAGCCATGTAATGCACATATTTGAACCCCTACTTTCTACAGAACCAGCTCCCTTCCAGCAGCCAGTGCCTGAACTCATCAGGCTGTCACACTTCATTAGGGTTAACTTAAGAAGATAAGCAACCTGGCTGTAATGACGACAGCTTGGTCAAGTGGGCTAGGCATGCTATCCTCATCCGAGGAAGAGCAAGCTTTGGATGAGACACAAAATGAAAGCCTGAGACTACAAGTTTAGGCTCATTAACCTGGAATGCAGTGGAGCAACCAACGCACCGGACACGGCCTGCCGCAGAGAGCGCAGGAAAGCCAAGTTTCGACCTGACCCTGGAGCACATGCTGGGCTCGTGCCAGCGGTGGTACATAGCCATGTCAGGTAAGGAGGAGATAGAGGGGAGGGAGGGAGGAAAGTGAAAAGTAATAAAATAACACTAGATTATAAAATATTTTAGAAGACAAACGTCACTTTCCGTGGCTCCCCTGAAGTAACACGTCACAAGAAGTAGGGCCATTGCTTTTCACAACCCTTTGTTGCACATCACGAATCCACAGTAAATATTAGACACGTGCAAAGAAAAAGCATTTGTTTAGTGGAAACTCACTGCAGTTCAGGACTAGGAAAGGCCCAGGAGTCTAACTTAAAAAGAAAAAGTGAACTGAGTATATGCATTTCTGTTCCTCTTGGCTTACTCCTGTACATCAGCTTCTAAACAGCCAGGAATAGTTTCCATTGTATTTCCCCATAAATTCTACTTTGATCATTCAGATAAACATTTGTTGCTTTCCCCCTGAAACAAGAATAAACTTTTCCATTCGTGCTCATACCAAACCCAAATGTCTGACAAATGAAAGCAAAGAATAGAAAATATTTACATACCCAGGAGTAGGTATGGCTCCTCGCAGCCATCGGGGTAATGCAGTAATAGAGGTTACATCAGAAGTTTAAGGAGGCAAGCTATGGCTTGAAATGAGCCATAGAAGCCCAACATAACTCAAGATGAAATGGAAATCACCCTCTGACTAAGAGGTTTAACCAAGATTAAAATGGCAAAATAGAAAAAAAGCATTGCTCAGCTAATCTTGCAACTCTCTTCAAGTCCTATCACATCTGCACTGGCACATTTGCACATACCACTAGACAGGCTCAAGCCAGGTGAGCTAAGGCAAGATAAAAGCAGATGCAGGAGAAAAAAAAGTCCACGTGTATAAAGACTTCCTGTGCTCAGGTCAAGTGAAGATTAGACACACAGTGCTGTGAGGACTACACTTCTTTCTGTAAAAGGGATATTTCCATAACTAACATTTGAGAAGAATGTTTTGCTTGTTAGGAGATGACAAAAGGTTGGCTCCTTTTGATCTTTCCCTTTATCCTCCTCAACAGAATTTAAGTAATTTTTTTTGATAAGCTGCAGATCTAGCCGTGAACTACATTCCTAGGTGTTAGCATATGAACTCATCTCCTCAATAGGACTACATAAGATCCCAGGTGGGTACAGAGGAGACAGACACTGTATGATGCATAGCCTTTCTAATCCAGGTTGTAGGTAAAAATAGTAATAGATGCCTTGTGTTTCCTGGTTCCTTCAAGCAACATTTCCTATGGCTATTGGAAGGTTTAATTGTTTTATTCTTCTGTGATTACCAGAAGGTCCTCCTTCCAAAAGGCAGAGCTGGAGACTGTAATCACTAACATCTAATCCAACAGCAAATCTAATGGGAGATAATGGAAAAAATGAACTAAAAGAAGGCAGGTAGAAAGACGACAGCGTAGGACTCTGACAGTATTTCTGTCAGTGTTACCAGCTGGCAAAAGAACAGTCTCCAAAGCAATACTGTCTATTGTCCCATTACTGTCATGGACATTCACACACCTAGAACTTTACTTTAGCCAGTAAGAAAACGGCAGTACGACAGCAGGACACTTCTAACTGCTTGCACAGGACTGTCCCACTGGGGTCCTGCAGTGTGAGCTGGCAGTGCAAGTGCTGCTGTCGCCAAGAGGAGTGCAGGAGAGGGGAAGTCTCCAAAACACTTGCTCAAAAAATCTCCAGAGTAACCTATGTACAACATGAACAAATGGGTTATCACTAGGTACCTATAATGCACGACATGTACTAAATGAAGGATGAGAGACACGTTTATACAGATTTCCTGCCTACCTCCTGTGACAATTCAGTAAACATTAGAAAATTTACATTTAACAAATCAGCATCTAAATTTTAACCAGAACAGGTGTTCCAGCCTGTGAGCACCCTCTTGAAAGCCTTACTGAAGTCTTAATCCTTCATGTTGTGCTCTCTTGAGGTGATGAGACAGAAGTTTGTGGATTTGGTATTTAGAAGGTGTGGCTGCAGACAGGTATGCACCAGGTTCAAGGCACCTCTCCTTACTGCCAGTAATTTATTCACATGCCCAAGCTCTTAATTTCTAAAGAGTCATCTTTCAAAAAGATTTAGCAATGCCTCAGTTATTCTGAGGCTCCAAAAAGGAGATTCACTAAAGCAGATAAGCCTATTTTGTTTATTTTTAAAAAGCTGTTTTCTTAACCTTGGATTTGAATGGAAGACTTGACTCCTGAAAGGTCTATGAAATGAACGAACACACAAACACACACACCACCACCCCAACATTACAACCAACTTAGGAGAGCAATCAGGCTACCTCCAGATGGAAAGCCACAGCTTCTGAATCATTTGTTCTTGCAAACCACCCCTGCAGTTAACTACTGAAATACAGACATCATTATTGTCTCTGGACTCCTCACGGCATCAAAGACTTAGCTCTGACAGAGCCCAACTGGCAGAGTTAGCCAAGTCCTCTGAGCCCAAGAAATCTAATTAGATAGACTAAAAATCACAAAAGCCTCAAAATACTCCAGCAAAGGAATTTCAGAAGAACTGCAGTGAGATAAATGCTGTATAACCTTTGGGACCCAAATTGTATATCCAAAACTGGATTTTTTTTTTCTTTTTAATGATCACCAATTAGAAAGTCAACATCCAAGGGTAGGAAGCAGAAAACATCTTCAGAATGTTGCAAGAATAAAAACTCTTATTGCACATCTAATGGAGAACCTTCAAATTATGAGGATGCTGATAGAAGGATGCATCTCTAAAATCCCTTTTAGGTGCAACATTCACAGCAAGCTGCAGACTTGATCAAAATTTTCCTACTCTTTGCTTTTTGGACAAACACTCAGGTTCTAGAACCACAGAGGGACAATTCTGTCTTCAGTCTTCACCAAGGGCTTGGCAGTCGGAGGAAACTGTTCTACCAGCCAACTGCCCAGCCAAGGTCACCTTGCCATCCAGACACCCCTTGTGAGTTTTTCTTAACTCCTCCTGCCCCAAAGTTTTCTGATCTTGTCCTAGGGAGGGAAACACAGGGGATGAGAATCCCATATGCCTGGGGACATGGAGCAGAGGGATCAATGTCTGCTTCTGCTGTGGGCTGTTTTCTTTCTCCACAGCTACCGAAAAAATGAGCCTTGCCCCAAACCCAGAGCTGTTCCTCTCACAAATTATTGAACAGGAACCACATCAGGGCTAACTGGTAACGGAAACAAGATGGTGGCAGTGCCTAAAGATACCAGTTTAAAAGGTTTCATTATCTTTTAAATTAAGTTTACACAGGAAGCCTCACTTCCATTTCTTTGGAGACCCCCGCTATCCTCTTTAGGGGACAGAAAATAATTCTCTATGCCTACTGACTCATCCTTCATTCATTTACACAAATGTGGATTTTATCTCCCCTGCATTTTGGAGAGGAACCAAGCCAACAGGGTTTTCATGCACTCCCTCCCTGCGTGCCAGAACCTCCCAAGGCATGCAGAAGGGTGAGCTGAGCACACAGCAGGGCTGCTCAGAGGGTGTCTGGGGTTTGTCTTCACAGGGGGGTTATTGTCGCCAATCACAGCTAACATAGGTTTCCTTGCTGGCGAAGGATTGGCTCAGATGTTCATTACTTTACAGCCAATTAATGAACCAGGATTTACAGGAACATAAAAATTCACAAGGAAACTTAACAAATCTCAGCTAGTGTGTAAATTTACATCCAATATGTTTGGAACATGTCAATAAAATATTTATCATTACATTGTGCCTCTCCCAACTGTTGTGTTTTCCTCTTGGCAGAGGTTAAAATGACTCCCCCTCACCATCCTGTGTGTATGTTATAGATACGCTTTCAAAACTGACTGCCAGTGGGGAACAGCAAATTTGGTTCAGGAGCATACTCTTTAAAATTAAACTTTCACAGAACAATTCAGATTAGGAGAGCAAGACTAAGTGTTTAATCTTCCCCTGCAATTCTTGACAATGTTCCTTTAGGGGGAAGAGAAATGCACAGCAAATCACTTTTTCTAGTAAGCATTTCCTATCACCAAAACCAATTCAGGACATGGAAACCTGACTGCTGAAATCAGAAGCCAGCTTAAGATTAATGGAAATATGTATCAATACAAACCACCTGCACCTCTGTGCAGCATTCCAGGTTTGGCTAGTAACACTCATCCACAACAGCTTGCTACTTGAATGCTAAAAACCACTCAGAGAATAAAGAGGGCACACACCAGCATCACACTCCCAACACCAACCTCATTCTGTAAAATGCCCCTTAAAAAAACCTTGAAACCATCATGTATGCATTTGGTAAAAAAAAAAAAAAGTACAAATACAGAGACTTACACACACAAAGTATACACACATGCACAAAACCAGAGAATCCCATTCATTCACGCAGACTTTTAATCCTAAAGGATCCCAGTTGCTTTCCAAAGTGAATAAACTTATCAGCTGCAGCATGATCAGACCTACACAATCATCTCCAGGGCAAAACACAACCACTGCTTTAACGATAAACCAAACAACCAGAAACAAAGAAAGAAAAGATGACATGGAGGAATTTCAGGTAGGCAGATTATTTTATTGAAAAAGTAAAATGAAAGAAGGCCTGAGTTTTAAGTGCCAGGGAACCCTCGGCGCCTGGTAGCTTACATCTTAACCCCGCACTTCAGCAGCGCCAGAATTAATATTCTTCACTTATCTCCTCTGGCTAATGTCATCAGAAGATGTGCAAAAGGAAAAGGAGGGCAAGTATCAGCCTCTTGCACCATCACCATTTTCCAGACACAGTTGTCTGTGGGAAGAGACAGATCTCCTGATCTACTTCTCTTTTAAATAAGGCTTATGCCTCTCCTCCTTCCCCACAAGTGCCCCGTTCAGAAGGAATTCCCCTTATGGGCTTAAAAAAAAAAAAAAAATCTGCCTGATACGACTTGAACTTAATTTTCTTTGGGCAATTTTCCTGAAAGAAAATAATAATAATATGGGAGTGTCCTGCTGAGGTTAACCACTAATGCGGCAAAATAAGATGGAAGGCAAATGGTGTAAACCTACTTTGAATTCTGATCAGAAGCTGGGGGAATATTAGCTGTCAAACAGCCCGTGGCACTTACATTGCTCCCTCCCTTTTTTAACTGCTACCATAAGAGAGCTACAAGCTTTTACTATTCTACATATGGCTTCAAATACATATGTAACAAAGGCTGAAAAATGAGAGGCAGATGAGCTGTCTTAGCCCAGAGGTAGGAGGTTAAAATGACCTCAAATCATAAAGTCTAGTACAATATTTAATCTTTGAAACTAGAAATGCTTAAAAAAGTCAGTATTGACCAGTTCTTCATGCCAGCCACCCTCCTGCTGCAATGGAGGCGCTTTGCTCCAAAGCAAAACCAATGATCAAAGGCTTACCTATGGAAGAGGAGGAGACCGCTGCTTATGGAGACATAAAAGTCAACAGAAGAGAAACAGCATCCAAGTTTTCACGATAGAAAAGAAAATATTAGTTGTACAGGGTAGGTAGAAAGATTTGCTTCAATCTCTTCCATTTCACGCTGGTTAGACTTGGATCTCCACTTCGTTAACAAATGTGTGCAGTAAGCCATATTATGGCAGTGCACCATCTCTGTTACTGAGACTTTGGTGCTGTGCAAAGCTGGAGCAACCACACACTACTAAGGTGGCTGAAGATGGGAAGGAACGAGAGAGAGGAGACTCTCTGCACTTAAAATAAGTTCTCACTGGCTCTGCCCAGCAAGCTCTTGCATTTTCACTAGCTATCCTATCTAAAGAAGGCACTAAAGTTGCTCCTCACATTTCATTAAAAGAAGCTCAAGAGATTCCTTTCAGTGAGAACTTCCCTTCAAATTTCATTAGTAAGAGATGGCTTTTATGCTGCAACATGTTTAACAATATTCCCCTCCTGATCCAGGAAGCAAACTTTTCCTCTTTTGGACTACACAGCTTGGTGCATCAAGGAACATTCTTAAACAGTTAGGCAGGATCCTAAAGCTCGTGCTACAAAGAGCTCTGACAGTGCTTGCCTACTGCACACTTTGCTATGCTCAGTCACAGCAGAGACCTTGTCCTTCCTGGCTCCTTGAGTAAGGGCTCCAAATCCCAAGGTCACTAATGTTTATATTTTGGCAAATATTCAGATCTCCCAGCAAACCAGGATTTCAGTAAACATTTAGTTCAAGCATCCATTCTTAAACAAGGAAAAAGCCACAAAAAAACAGCAAGCAGAAGAGAAATTATTTGCTTAATATCTTACATAAAAAATGGCTAATCTCAGCATCAATGCAGACCTTCCTTCTCCCGAGAGCTCACCCTCCAACACTGCCGAGCTAAGCTCACAGGTCTGGGAGTTGCTTCCTTTTTTTTTTTTGTACACTCCAAACCTGAAACCCTCTCTTCGGGTTCAGGCTGTTACAGGACAGAGTCTCTGAATTTTCTAAACATCAGGGCACAACTGAAATTTCACAGGCTGAACTTCCAAAATTACAGCCACTTGAAAAAGTCTGCCCGCAGTCTTTAGCAACTCTGAAAGCACTTGCCCCTACTCTTCCCAACACATGACTCTTACATGAAATACTTAGCCCTGTCAAGAGCACTACACAAATGCAAGCAGAAGGGGCCCCATCTCCACAATCACCACCTCACAGGGTACCCAAAGGGTCCTTGGACCTCACCCACAGGGAAAGAGGAATTTTCAGCGCCTGGAAAAGGGAACGCATCATATTTTCCAACAGCAGTCCTGCTGGCTCAGGAAACAAGTTTTTATCTGTAGGATGGCAGCTGCAAGCAACGTTTCAAGATGCAAAGGAATGACCGGGATGGCATTAAAGCTACTTTGCCCCACAAACTTTAAACTCTGTTGGGGAGGAGACTGGAAGGACAGAAAACAACATTAACATGCACTTCAGATTCATTTTTCAGGGGGRAAAAAAGCTTCCTCTCCCCTCAATATCACCCAAATATATCAAAGTGATGGAAATCGTATTATGATAGATAGATCAGTCACTATGATATATATGTTTATCATGTAAGTAGCTAATTGCAAACATACCCTTCTCTACCCTTAACTTCCACTCCTGGATCAACAAGAGTTGAAATTACATCAGCAGGTGACCTAAACAAAACCCCCAAAACAAACAAAAACAAACAAAAAAAACAAACAAAAAAAAGATGTGAATCAAACTACATACAACTTCTCTCAATCCCAACATTTCCATACATCTGGAACCAGTGGCTCTTTATTGCAATATTTTTAAAACTCCCTGACATTTTCCTGCATTATGGATTAAATTGCCTACAATATTTTCCTTTGGCATAAGTGGAATTTGAGTTGCATGCGTGTCAAAAGGCATTTAAGGACACTTTCGTCATCACTGTTATTCTCCTCATGTTATGCCAGCACCCACAGAGGTCCAGAGGAGATCAGGGCCCTACCCCATTAAGGCACTGCACATAGACAGAGCAAGACTCCCTGCTCCAGAAAGCTCACAACGAGAGCAGACAAGATAAACAGAGACAGGAAAGAACTGGAGGCACCGAGAGGACACATGACAAGCCCTAACTCATGCAAAGGAAAGAGCTGAGCACAGGTTAGATACCCAGTACGGCAGGCTGACCACTGACCCCGGCTGCTTTTTATTGTTTAAGCTCATCTTTGATAGTCGAGTCTTCTTTGCAAAGTAGTCTGAAATCCCCAGAATCTGAGGTGCTGTACACAGGAAAGGGAAAATTCAAAAGTGAGAAGATGTGACTATTAATACAGACAAAAAAATACAGTAGCTATTCAGCATGAGAGGGAGAGCATGCTACATGTTTCTTTCACTCTCAGAAAGTTTCAGCACAACCCAAAGCATGTCAATATACTGTATTACCTCACACAGTTGTCACAGCCAGGTTTTCCCAGGGATTTAAAAATACCTACCAAAAATACAGAATTGCACAAACATACTCCCATGTCCAATTTTTTCCTCTTGCATGGTAACTTGCATACAGATGATATAAAACCTTGAATCTGGACAACTGAAGGTAACGGGCAGCAGAACACAAGTATTTTTTATTGTCTAAAATCCCGCTTTGGTCAGTAGAAGCTTAAAATAACCACTGCCTTCTACCCTGCTCAGTGCCCTTGCAAATGGAGTCTGAATGACCTAATGTTTTCTCCCAAGGGATGGGTGAGGCCGGCCAGAAACACCAGCTGGAACCTTCAAAGACACCAAAGGCAAAATAGTCTGCAAAACAAAATTTCTGCATCGACTTCAAGGCTCAGCCATTCCCTCAGCTATCAAGCAGCTAGAAAAGGTCAAACTGGGGATGCCCAATTTATCCCCATCCTGTCAATAAAATAAAAGGTCTTTGGAAAAGGAGACCACCTTCCAGTTTTATGTGTGTTCCTCGCCTAGCGCTGAGTCCACAACAGCAGCACCTTGCCACTACTACAGTACAAGTAAATGAGATAAAACTTCCTGCCAGGTTCCCACCCTAGTAACCAGTACACTCAGCATTCGTTCCCATGACCGATTTTACACTGCTTCCTGTGCACGAAGGACCTCAGTGTCTTCTGAGCCAATGAAAGCATGAAAAGGAACATGGAAGAAGAGAAGAAAAAGGAAAACTGAAACATCAGGTGTTGGGTAAGCATGCCATTCCTGCAATTCTCTGAGAGGAGAGGAGACAATGGGAAGAGGGCTATAGCATGCTTAATTAGCATAGTAAGACATCTGAATCATCTACCCCTTACATTTTTGCCTTCAGCTCTGACCAAAAATTCACTGCTTCAAAAAAGGCAACTATAGTTTCATATTATGCACCTATACAAAGCCCACTGATCCATTTCTGCAAGTAACTCTCCCTGTTTTCTGCTGTGGATTAGTAAGTTTCAGCTTCAACTATCCATTTTGGATTTTTAGCAAATGTTACAGAACATGAATTTATACGTAAGGGCGAGGGAGAGAAGGTGGTTTGTTTGAACTCAGCCATAGCACTGGTCTCAAGCTCCCGCGGCAATAATTTCCAGCCTGTCCCTCTCTGAGCAGAGAGCAGGTCTTTGGTTTCAATTTGACTATTCTTGAACTTCAAAGTATTTTCTTGCTGTCATATTCAGTTACAGATCTGAAAAGAAAACAAGAGACCCCTTGCATAGTTTTCAGTAGGCCTACCATAGTTTTGATTAGCTCAAGTCAGTAATCACGATGAAGTCTAGTTAACACAACTTGGGTTTCAAGACCAGGCATTCATTTAAATATGGCTCCGGCACCGACTGTCAGGCTCTGTCACCCATCTATCAGCTTCTGTGCCTTCATTTTCTACATCTGTGGAACGGGTAGTGATATTTCCCAATGGAGGATTAAACAATTGCATGTTGCTTTGGAAATTTAAGACGCTAAATGTGCACGTACCATCTTTTAATTCCCCCCTCCGATTATTCTAGTCTTCACAGCATCCCTGCACACAGCGTCCACCCCAGCAACAGTCACAGCTCTGACTTTCTAGTCTACGCTGTACCTCTGTGGCAAGGCAGGCACAATCGTTGTCTCATAAGATAAAGCTTCTGACGCCAAACATTTTTTTTTTCCTCGTGCTTTTGTAATGACTACAGAAGGGCAAGGCAGGGACCATCAGTGTACCAACATCCCTGTGTTCCAGGGCACTTATTCTTCAGCAGCTTAATCAACACTGTCATATGGAAATGGCTGCAACTCTGGCCTAGCAACTTCTTGTCAAAGCTGCCTTCCTTCACAGTCCTCAATGAGCAAATGGCTTATCTAGATAAAATGTTGCAGCAGACACCCTGCATCATGGAGCACCAACTTCTGAAATTGTAACAGCTACCTGAAGTTAAAACAAATATGCTCACACGCTGCCAATTAATTATTTCCCCTGACTGAGGTGACTTCAGACAGGCTACAGGGACGCCAGAAGAACCTGACCACATCTGCCTAGCAGGACATCTCCCGATAGATTAATTTACCAAATCCTCCAGGTGACTCCTTAGAGAGGTCTGAAACCACCTCCAGGTGAGCATGTTGCTATGGAAAACCACACAGCATCTTTATTTACCTAACAATAAGTGTTATTCATGACTTTCCCACGAAAGCTAATGACAGTCCAAAATTGAGAAGATAAGACTACAGCATTCCTCAGACATGAAAGGCAACACTGAGAGCAGGAGTGGAAAGAGAGAGCAAGAGTGCAAACTTAAAGCATGCAAAACTCTCACTGTAGCAACTGGATAATACAAAAAAAAAAAAAAAACCACCACCTCATTGAAACATTCACATACATTTTTAGAAGCAGTATTGGTTCAGTCAAGTAAAGACTAAAAAAAAAAACCAAAAACCCAAAACACACTACCCCATGAGACCAAACCTTTTCTATTTCCAAGAACCCCTAGAAGAAATTTTACTTTGCAGATAATCAGTCATTACTCAGACCTGTAACAAGTAAACGCCTTTTTAAACAGAAAAACAGCGAGAACAAAAAAGTGTGGATTATTTGTATAGTTTTCCCCTTTTTCAGCTATACTCTTCCTCTCTCTTGTCCCTTCCTTCCTTATCAGCTGAAAAAACTAAAATCATGGCTTTGCATAACACTGCTCCCTCACTAAGCAGAGCTGGCAGCGCTTCCCTCCGGAGCTTGCAATGACAATTCAGGTTGCAAAGAACAGAGCACTGTTCACCGCGTGTCCCCACCACACGCCCTCCAAAAAACCAAAACCTCAAAGCACGCACAAAGAAAAAGCCCCCACCCCCTTCGGCAGACCAGCTGTCCCTACGTCACCAGCCATGACAGCAGCGCTGGCGCGAGCGAGCGACACAGTGCCCACTGAGCCCGGCGTGATCTATGAGCAGGAGCCGGCTGGCCCCCGCGGCAGGGCCGGATCCGGCTCTCTGGCTCCCTCTCCCCACCAGTCCCGCTTCCCAGCCCAGCTTGCCTGCCCACCCCACCGGTGACCGCCCAGGGAGCGTGGCCAGCATCAGGGAGGCTGCCCAAACCCACGCAGGAGACCACGGGCTCTCGGCTCCCAGCGGAAAGGCTCCAGGGAGGTGACCGGCACAGAGCCAGCTGCCAGCTAGCTCCACGGAGCCCTTTGGCACAACCCCGCGCTTTTTTGCCTTTCTTGTTTTAATTTTTATTTTAAGAGGAAACATTTATGGTAAGTATATTGCTCTAAATCACAATGGGAAAAGACTCCAGCTGGCAAGAAACCAAGAGCTGTGACGTTAAAAAATGCCACTGCCACTAGTTTTGGCAGCTAAGTACACCCACATCAGGATGAGGGGTGTACTTAGAGGGCTAGAGGCTAAGAACATTTGAGCGGGACTCAGGATCCCTCCCTCAGCTGACGCGCTACAGCAGTGTTGGGGAGAGCCACTTCGCTTTCCGTACCCTCACCCGCAGAGAGGTAGAGCAGGCAGCGCAGGACAGGCTCCAGTGGCACACGAGCACAGCGAGAGCCCCCGCACCTCCGCTCTCCGCAGGCGAGTGCAGCTGTGCACCAGGACCTCAGCAGACCAGGTCCATCCACCGCCGGGAAAGCCGCCTGGCCGCCACCATGCACGTGAAACAACACTGCCTGGGTTCACACGCCTGTGCTGCTTGCAGCTGAAAAGCCACCCCTTCTCTAGACAACGCTCTGACACAAACTAAGATTAATTGAACAGCTGTCCAAGAAAGTTTGCTTTAAATAATCCAGATGGAAACTTGTGCAGATGATAAATTAAGAATAATAATCTATCCCTCTGTGGTGTGCACAGAAAACGTGCGCACACCTTTCCTTCACGCCCCTCTGCATGTCTGTGCACACGCTCACAGCCCAGTTCCTAACATCTCAGCAACAGGCCCTTACTTGACAGGGAAGCATTAAAATCTGATTCTTGATAGTCAGGACTCAATAGGTAGCCTTGAAAGGAAGCCACATTATTCAGGTGGATCTGCCCCAAATGGCCATTTTTAAGCTGTGGAAATAGAGAGACATCTAAAAGAGCTGGTAATTGTCCCCAGAACTCAAAACACCACTACAGTTGAAAGAAATTCAACCACTGCAACAGAATAATCACCAGCCCCAAGTCAAATCGTTGTTCTCCTCCCCCACAACACRCATGCTAACTGCCCCCACAAGAGCATTTACCAGAGGCTTGTATTTGGCAAGTCAGCAAGCAGCCTTGCTACAGTTCGTTAGCTTTCGTCTCCAGACGTGTTTGGAAAGGTTCTCTTACTCATTTTGGTGCATGTGGCCATCCTATCCAAACCCAGATCTTCAGCAAAAAGAAGTCCTCCCTTTCATGGTATGCTTCACTACCTTAACTTCATCATCACATCATCTTGARAAAGAATTTGCAAACAACCATTTTGCAGGATGTCTTCCCTTTGGAGGAAAAGCAAGAATTGGAAAGGGTGGGAAGAGAGCGGATCCTCATTCCAAATTGCTATAATTCAGTTTAAAGCTCTGCCATCACCTCCTCCTGGGACATACAAAGCACACTGTATTGCACTTGAGGTTTCAACCCGAAGCGGGGTGTACGCACCTAGCACCTTCCAGGGTAAGGCTTCCACTTCACCATGTGGAAACCCTCTTTGATTTCAGGTCACAAGCAGTATAGCTGAGGACTGTAATAATCCTGGCTGGAGCTGAACCAACTTCTGTCACTGATGGCTTTGGACAAAAGACAAAACACAGCAGAAAATTTCTGTGATGAAGGTCCCAATCCATCAAAGCAACAGAAGTTTAAGCACATGGTTGGACTGACTTCACTGGAAAGCTCAAGCGCTTGACTTCTGCACACACAAACCTTGGCGAAACTGGGAATTGTTTTATATTTGGGGGGTGGGAGGGTGTTAATAGCAACTCCCCTCCCACTTCTAACAGAAGTTTTGTTATTTCTGTCAATGTCATCAGAATTGAGTCAAATATCCAAAAGGCATATTTACATGAAATGAATGGACTGAAAGAAGAATAATTCAAATGCTATTTTAAATAAGCTTGAGAAGTACCTATGTAAAGATTTCAAGACTCCATCACGACACTATCCAACAGAGACAAGGGAACAAATGTTAATCTAACACAAGATGTATGCACAGCATAAATCTCCACATTCATTGTGCAGAGACAATAACATCTTCCCACAGCTTATAACTGTATTTAAAATTCATTTATGTAAATTACAATAGCACACATATGATAAAATTGTTAAAGCAGAATGTGCCCTTTGCTCAAAACAAAAGGACTGACAAAAAAAAGATCTTTTTAATAGTAATAAAAAAATATCTACTTCTAGTTCAACTCATTTTAAAGTACATGCTCTCAATCATGCACTACTAAATTCCCGAATTTATTATGAAGCCAAAGGCAACAAATTGCTGTTATGGAAGCAATGACAAAAATCACCAGGTCAGAAGAAAGAAGAAAAAAAAAANAAAAAAAAAAAAAAAAAAAAAAAAAAAAAAAAAAAAAAAAAAAAAAAAAAAAAAAAAAAAAAAAAAAAAAAAAAAAAAAAAAAAAAAGAAAAAGAGGCATTAAGCAGGCAGTCAAGTCTGATGAACAACAAGAATGAAGGAAAAGCCTGTGATTATGTGAACTGGGAAGTGAGAGTTGCAGCACTAAAGATAGATAGCAGAAAAAGTGTTTAAAGCCTTCCCATAAGAACAGGCATTGTAAGAGAGACTCTGGGCTGAGGGAAAAAGATAATTTTAAAACTAATGTATTGCCCACCTTGTGGTTAGCGCACAGGAAAGCAGAACCCTTACATGAACYCGAGAAGGAAGAATGGACTTTATTGTGGAAGATTTCATTCAACTGTGTTTAAAAATGAAAATGCACAAAGCTCTGGAGATAATGCCAAGTTGTATCTGGTTCCAATGAATCTCTAAGTCTGAACTCTGAAGCAAGATATTAACTTACAACACACTCACCCACAACATCGAAAATAGAAGCATTACATAATTAGAACATGGTCGCATTGGCTAACAATGTCTGAATGCAGGCAGGACACTGATTCCAGCCACTTTAGCAATTAACTCTTTCTTTAGAGCCATGAAAGCTGGCTTGTAACTGAGCAGAGCCACTCATTGACACGTGCATTTACCAACATGCAGTGGCTTTGTAAGAGAGACTGACAGGCTTATACGAAAACTAAGCAGCTTTTAGGAAAACCCAGTGGGATCCAGTAAACCTCACCACAGTTTCTGAAGAGACAGTGTGCACGGGCAACTGCTCACACCAAAATTTTCCCGTTGCAGTCCAAATCAGCAAGAGTAGTAGCGTACATTAAAAACAACTCTTACAATATTTCATCCACATGGAGCTGCTTCCCTTCAGACTCTTATTTCAATTATTCTGCATACAGTCATGTCCTAAACAGAATTTAAAAACATCAAATCAACAATGTCCATCAAGCACTAACTGCTTATTTCTGATGGTACTGGAGGCAGTGACGGGAAGTGAAAGAACACCCRCCAAGCCCAGGCTTCTCACTAACCTTTTCTCAAAAGTCACATCTCTCTGTAGAACAAGGCACAGGGTTGTACACCCAGTCATGCAACACCTTCCCGTCCTCCCACCACTACTCTGAAGACAGATTGGCATGGGGCAGATTAATAATGACAATTACGCTCACCAGATGCTAAGGAGACGCGTCTCTGAGTCACCAGACATGCTCAAAGACGAACACGTTTCCTGAAGTACCAGCTGAGGGAACATAATCAGAACTACAAGTACAAGAAGAATTAGTATAGTGCAGAAGGGCAAATACTGGACCTAGTTAGAACACAGTGTTAATTTTTCCATGGGAAATTAAAACGTAAGGTTAGTATTTTCACCCTCAGGGAAATTTTCAGACAATTCTCCCCCCTCTGCCCAAACTATAAAAGTGACTGTACAGGTTTCAAAAAGTCAAAAAATGCTCCAGTTTTGGCTCCAAGTTCTCAGCTCCCTTCCACATCCTAGCACAAAAAGTGAGCACAGAGAAGAGCAAAAGACAGAGGGAAGCAAGACATTCTGCAATATTTTATCATCAAACATAATTTGGATTTAAACTAGTTTTTACAGAAGCTCTCAAGCAGCCTTATCAAATGTGACATTTCAGCCCAGATTTCTCAAAAGCACTTCACAACAGAATCCTTGAGCAGTGAGATTAATTGTTACTCTATCCATTAAACAGATAAGAAACTGAGGCATGGAGATCCTCATCCAGAAAGCACACAGAAAGACCAGACTACACAGAAAAAGAATTTAAAAAAAAGAAAAAAAGAAATCAGAAATATTCTTTCCGATGGAACCACCACATCAACCAACAAAGCAGTTGCTTTCACATAGCCAGGCCATTGCACTTGGTACTTGCCATCAGCTGATGCTAAAGTTTTGACAACCACGTGAAAATACATAATTTCTAGACTTCTAAAATAAAAAAATCTGTTTCCATTTACACATCTCTCCCTATGCAAGCACTACGCAAACACCACCAGAGATACAAGATTAGGGGAATTTTCTGTGACACATCCTGGAAAACACATAGGAGATAGAATTCCTAAGCAAAAGGAAACAAAAACTATTTATTTTGGAAAAGTATTTAAAATAGCACATTTTGCCAATTTGCAAAACAGGTATCTCTGGGGCTTTTCTTCCTCCTACACCTTAATTCACACTACCTGGGTCACTGCCACTACTCGACTCTGGAAGCACAACCACACGTAACTCACGCTCTACCACCACCGAGCACTGACGCTGCTCTCCCCTCTATCAGGTGGTTGCAGGTACTCAGGGTTATGTGGACCCATGTCCTGTTCCTCTCTCAACCTCAGCACACACGCTGATAATCCTGCATCTCTCCACACTTCCCCCACCAGCTTCTGACAACAAATATCTGTTTAAACCTAAAACCGGAAGCCTTAACTGTGACTAACTGAAGTGCTGGACCAAGGCAAACGGACTGGAAAGATTTATGACAAAGAGTTGCTGGACTTCTTCCCAGTGGTGAGGGATAAAAAGGTCAAGCAGATATTTGATTTGTGCTAGGAGATACCAAGCTTTGCATGGCCCCCCCCTCCAGTCGTGCCCATGGACACTCCTCATACCCCCCGAGCAGCTTGAACAACAACTGCTTCAGAACAGAGAAACTATAGTATTGAAGAAGAAAAACACACCAAACTCACTCATCCATCTCCAGCAAGTGCTGAAGAGATTTGTTTAGCACAGCATGCATCAGGATACATGTGCCCACATGAATGCCCGAATTAGAAAAAATTAAGCATTCATATGCATACCCATTTATTCCTAATACATTTTCCGTCACTGATTACATATTCCAAATGAAGGCAACAGAGGGAAGAAAAACTTAGAGGAAAAATTAATCAATCAGCTACTTGAGCCTTTTACGCTTTCACAAATAATCAAGTAATGGTGGCAAAGTATCGTAGAGCATCTTCCCCATTATATACAGGGAAAAGTATTCAACTCCGCATCACGATGAGCTGAGAAGGGTTGCATTGCAGGGCAAGCTCACCATCCCCTGCTCATGTGAAAATTACAACAGCGGGGAGCAGAGGGAACAGCTTAAAGCCAGGCTAAAGTTGTATGTTTATGCATACACACAGATACCCACTTCAACTTTACTTTTTTAATTTGAAAAAAGGAGCAGAAGGGGGTTTAAAAAAAACAACAGAAAAAGCAAACACGCACAGAAGCTAACCCAAAGCGTTGCCTGTACCTATGTACGGGCTCTTCTACGACAGAGTTTCTTTTAACACAGTCCCCTTTTTCAGTCTCGGATGAGGGATGAATAGAAGACAACCCACTAGCAAGTGGAGAGGCTCCAGGGAACTATGACTTCTTGTTTGTTATTTGTTCACATCCCCAGGGTGAGATCCCACACCATCAGAGCTCCAACCCTCCTCCCCTGCAAGTCAAGCCATCCCCTGCACAGCACTGTTGTTAGCCAAGAAAATAACAAGCTACATATGCTGTTTTATGGAAGCTGCTGTTACATGATGAAGCAGAGATGGGATAACTTGCATCAGTATATTAAATTGGACTTTGTTACGGCGTAAGTTGACTTAAAGTGGCATTAATGGTTATGGAAAAATACTCCCTCCCCCAAATACATGAGAGGCTGATCAGACCAACTAGAGCTCTGCTTGTAATGCTGCTTATTTCACTTAAAGCCTTATTAAAGTACCACAGTGCTGTTTCGCTTTTAGAGAGGGATGTCTTTACAGCATTAAAAAGGTCTTGTGTTTAATTAAATTAGCTGCACCTGTATATATTATGTGCAATAAATCAACTATAATTTGCTACCATAGGCAGCTATTAATCTTCCCTGTGTTATTTATTGCTCAGCATCATTAGTACGAAGGCTCTTCCAGGATACAGTAAGAAATAGCAGTTTAGGGACCAAGAGCTATAACTCATTTCGCTTTCCTCTCTCCCTTTTTCAGTGGTGTCAATCATATTTCTTGGACACTTGAACAAACACGAATATGTAAGAGATTCTGGCATCCATTATGTGTGTGTGTTCATACATATATTTATATATAAAATAAAATTAATGTTCCCCACACATCTCAGTCTTGACTTCTATTTGCACAT
>JAYKAV010003321.1:171307-187101 GCA_035582835.1 Phoebastria nigripes | reverse complement strand
AAAAAAAAAAAAAAAAAAAAAAAAAAAAAAAAAAAAAAAAAAAAAAAAAAAAAAAAAAAAAAAAAAAAAAAAAAAAATTAAACAAACAAAATAAAACAACAGTCCTGGATTCTTGCTCCTTCATGTTATGTAGCGAAATAACGCTGTAGTACTCCAGCTATGCCATATACCATCTCCGAATACCATTTACAGACTTACCCACCTAGGGATCATAGACTGCAATCCACCACTTTAGCAAATAGCAGCAGCTGACGGTATTACCAGCACTTTGCGATTTATTTTGGTTTTTTCAGACACACAGACACACTACTGGATTTTGCACAATTTGGCTCACAGTCAAGATCATGATGGCATTATCAGTATTGCTTCATAATTTACTCACAATCAGAGTTTAGGAAGTACTAGCTACTGGCGTACAAGGTGGCAAGGGCAATACTTGCTTATGTTTGCAAAAGAATCTAAACATATCTGTCCTGCCCACCTCCCTACCTTTTTTCCCCCCTCACCTAGCTCCTGCCTCCCTCCTAGCTAAGCCATCGTTTAAAGTAGCAAAAACAAATCAAGGACCCAGGATGTTAAAAAACACCAAGAGCTCAGAATCCTCTACCTTGCTGCAGCATGCTACCAACGCGTTTGCAGAAAGCAGTCTCTGCGTACTGCTCTCTGCTCTTCATGTTTTTATTATTTTTTTTTAAACAGCTATTACAATGCACTGATGTTCACAATGCATTAAATACTTTCCCTGCAATATTTTTCAACTGCTTTAACTGACATGAGAATGTTATGCAACAGCTAATGTAAGAGAAGCTGTCTCAGTGAATGCAAAAGTATTTTGAGTGCTTGAGGTTGCTGCTAAATCACAAGTCCGCTCTAAACACATATTTTGCGGTTTCTATTTGATTCCTAGACTTGGATCTGAAATAACATCTCAGTTCCTCCTCCCCTCTGCAAACATATGTATATATGTATGCATATATTTTTTTAATTACGTTATTCTTTCAAATAAAAATAATGGCTGATGTTGATATAATCAATGCTAGGGCTCTCTGAAAAATGCCAGCTATCAGGACACATACAAGAAATTAGCGACAATCCTAGCAGGAGGAGAATAACTGCAAAGGCACCTACTTATGGAGTTAGGGATGAGGGAAAAAGCACTAGCATCCTGAATCACACAACCCTTTAGCATCCAAAACCACTGCTGCTCTGCCTCCACAGAATTGCTGGTCTTTACTACATCCAAGTGATCAGAGAAAAACAGAGAAGAGCCTGAACTTTATTTACAAAAATTAAAAACTCAATACAGAAACAAAACAGCCCTTTTAGAAATGAGCAAGCTAAATGTCAAAAAAATTTAGTCCAGCTGGTAGATCTGTGGTTGCAAAGAGCAGGACTCCATCCAGGTGGAGCCAGAGCTGGCCAGCTGTGGTCTCTCCTATCTCACCTTCACCATCAGCTTCATCACTTTACCACCACCGTGCTGGTCTTCTCTAACTGGGCCTCCGTTCTCCCACACAGCCTCACGAGCTTCATTCATGAACGAAAACAGCCAACACATCGTGCAAGCTCCGTCTCTGGTCAGCCCTCCCGCTTCCCTCCCCACATTATTTTTTCAAAAACGTCTCTGGAACTAGCAAAGAAAACACATGTGAAAAGCTCCAGGCTGGTGGAAGAGCAGGAAGCACGGGCAGTGGAGACCTCGGAAAGCAGAGGAATGAACTCAGAGGCATGCATACCACACAAAGCCAGGGAGAGAGCACACTACAGTAAGAGAACTATTAATAAAGAGAAAAATTAAAAGGACATTCAGGAGTATTACGAGCCAGATTGGAAGCTGGCACTGGATGGGGCTCAGGGAGGCCTGACATTAAACCCAAAAGAGATTATGTAACTTAAGCTGTCCAGTGATCATCTGTTCCTCTGGTTTGGCTTTAAAGTGGCAGCGTGGCTGACAACTGGCTCCAGCAGGGACCCAGGCTGGGGACCACTCACTCAGTGTCCCTGTGCACTCCCAAGACTCACGCAACTGTCGTCCTCTTTGTGCATCAGGAACACACGCCGCATTATTCCCTTCTCCACTGCAAGATCCGCTAACACACGTTTTATGCAGCGAGCAACCAAAGAGAACACATGCAGGGCTGAAGTTGGTTCTGCTCTGCCATTTAAACACTATATGCTGCTTGTAAATCCCTGCAGTAAGCACTGGAAAAAGCGAACCTGTTTCTCCACCTCTGAGGCATGCACTGCTCCACACACAGCGTCAGCTCCCATCCAGATGGACAAAATGAAAACCCCTCATTATTTTTGCAAAATGCTTCAGCCAAGGCAATATGCTCAGCTTCTCCACCTGCAAAGCAAAGCAAGGGGAGTTTAAGAGGATTTGCCCTGCTCTCCCTGGCCCAGAAGACCAACACCTACAAAAAGAAGGCATGCCCGCTAGCTAATGGGGTCTTCCTCAGAAAGGCTCTTATTTCCTCCTGTTTTCTCATGGTCTGGGATCAACTGCTGTTCTGCATAAAGTCATTAGAAAAGCCTGCCAGCCATTATCACCTCTTGCCCCTCTTTCCACATCCTTCGGTGAGACTTAATCCAGCTCGGGAATGAAAAAAGGCCTGATGCGCACTGGGTGGTTTGCTGAAGCGGACATGTAGAGAGCACAGAGCAGAGCATCCATACACAACCTGGCATGCCGATRGGACAGGACACTTAGGAGAAGTCACTACAAAGCAGCAGCCTCCTCTCCTCACCTCTCTTGACTGAGCTAACTGCAGGACGCAGACATTTTCATCAGCCCCTGCTTCATTTTAAACATAATCTGCAAAATGTACAACACACAGAAACACCCTCCCTAACTGAACCCAGAAGTGGAAAGAAGCACATCTTAAAAAAAAAAAGTAAGAAGTAGCTACCACACGTGTTCAGAATAATTTCCGCAGGCTGGTGCAGCCAGACAACTGCTTAGGACTGCACTAACTTGATGCAAGTGCTGCGAAAGTCTGTGCCGCCGCAGTTCTCCAAGCACCCCCCTTCCCCCCAAATCAAACAGTAAGCCTTGACCTTCGCGTCTCGTTTTGGCGGGAAAGGTCAGTGGTATAATAGCTCCTTGTTTATCAAGCCTGAATACCAATAACTTCATCACCTCTGAGAATTAACAACATGAGAGCTCAAAACCCACTTTATTGGTTACGTCAAAGGCTGGAAGACGCTGCCCAAATCCTGGCGGAATGGCAGAAAACAAAAGTGGTCTCAGCGTGAGCAGGGAGCAGGGACTTGATTATCTGCAATTAGCGAATCGATGATTCTCCAAGACACTGATTTAGGCCAGCACTTCTTATTAGCAAGTCAACGAAAGCACAAGGGCAAATTGCACCAGAGCCGAGCCCAGCTCCCAAATACTGTCTCGTTTAAAAATTAATATATAATTTTGCAGGGACTCAAATACATAGGCACAACAGCATCGCTTAGATCAGCCTGCCAGGTACAAGCTGAACCTAACCATCAGATAGGTGGCCCTAGTCGCTACCACCATGGAAACAAGTAATTTTATTATTTTGCTCCGAATACATCGGTATCTCAGGTAGTCAGATGTTAACAGCCCACGCCTGAGAGCACATGCACATTTAAGTAATTTTGCTGGTGGAACAGGTCCGCACCCTCACTGCGGGGTGGAAAAGGCCAAACGCAAAGCTTAGTGAAGTCCCTGGGAAGACACCCGCTGGTTTTGGATGAGGCCCTTCTGTTTTTAAATACTTGATCTAATTTTGTCTTGTAACGTTACACGAGAACACAGCTGTATATTTAATCTCAGAGTTAAACCATTAATTTGCAAATTACAATTTAGTAATACTCCCTATTAATAATGCCATTACATGGGTTATGTTCATTTTCTATCTGGAAGTTTAAACACAACAGGTCTTGCTCAAACAGCTTAAAATTAAACCATTACGTCCATCTGAGATCAGGCACAAAGACAGATATGGTGTAAAATATACAACAGCAGACAGCTTGAATATACATTTTACTTTCATTTGTCTGAGATGTTTGTGCCAAGAATCCACTTGAGCCTGCTCTTCACTCAATTAGGGAGAAAAATTTGTTTTTAAAATGATTAAAAGCATAAYACTGCCCAGTGTCATGTACCCTCCAATAATCTTCAATTTTTGTGACCGTCTTTGAAACTGTATCAGAGCAGTTTTATCACTCACAGCGTGTATTTTTGGTTTACTAATCCCTACACTTCCAGAGGGGTTACTGGAAGAAAAGGAAAAAACCTTAATCCATTTATTTTAAAATAAAAACAAACAAAAAATGCCCCAACATTTAGATATTTTAAGTAAGAATCAGGCAGGCTTGAATCCTGCTGCAGAGCAGCAAAAGAAGTTTTGATTTATACCCTAACATGATAAAATTAAAAAGGCCGAGTCAGATTTCAACACCATTACTTAACCGGCCTTCTGCATAAACACCTCAAGAACAATGCAGCGATTTACAGACCGATCCAAAGAGCTCTGGTGCAGACCCAACAGGCCACGCTGCACAGAAAGTTGCTTAGTTATGCTTTTATTGAGACAAAAGGACGGGCGCCTTCATTCTTTCCCTTCGCAAGCCCAGATAAATTCCGGCCCTGAAGTACAGGAAATTAAAACAGAATAATAAACTAAGAAGAAACGCTTCCACCGGGGAAGGAAATCCCAATCCAGTGCTCATGCCCTGCAAAGAGTTAAAGCCTGCAGCCCCAGCCATGCCTCCCCAGTCCTCCCCAGCCCCGACCCCGCTGATTTCAGCGCAGCTGCTACCTGCAGCCACGTCCCCTCGGTAGCAACGCACAAGGGGAAAGTGCAATTTTGAGCTTCTCTTTTCATCTCTATGGTGACAAAAAGCTCTGCGGAGGGAAATCAGGGTGCCTTCCACTCAAAAGGTTTCTCATTTTCAATGACTGCCTTTCACAATATTTTAATTAAATCTCTGGTGGGGAAGCTTTAAAGAAAAAAATTTTTTTTGCAGATTGTGGGGCTCATTTACAACAACAGTTAGAATAAAAAGGGGGTAAAAAAGGTACTTTAAGCATTTTTAAAATAGAAAGATTCCATGGTTGAAGACGTAAGAATAAATCTACCAGCCGCATAGTTTTACAAAACCAGCATGTGGAGGGGCCAAAAAGTCTTTCCATTAACAAAAGTGTTCTGTTGCATGTAACATGTCTCTCAAATTTTAGCAGAGGTTGAAGGACCGCACAGGAAAGTGCCCTTTCCCAAGGGTGGGCTGAGCACAGGCCAGGCACGAGAGAGGCATCAACGGGAGGGCAGATTCTGGAGAAGCCCCTTGGTTCCCCTGAAGTAGTAGCACCATTGACTGCTTGGCAAGTCAGAAGATACGGCAGCACACTGAACTGATGGCATTTGAAGACTGCAGTATAAAAGCAAGGTCATGGCATTTATCTCGTTTTTAAAAATCTCAGTTCACTGCTACCAACAAAACAGAGACATGCATAACCTCAAAGGAAGGGGCAAGTCCATTCCGCAAACCTGCACACACCACCACTGAAGGACAGCGTGCACAAAGTGCTTTCAGTTTTTCCCAACAAAACATATTTATCATCAGTACCTTCTCCCAGCAGGACATCCTAGAGAAAGCGGTATGCCCGCCATCCGAAGGCTCAGACCCATCCTTTCTCCAACCACCCCACTCTCCACCCTGTCCCATGGTGCCTAACCTCCGCCCACGTGCGCTGGGGACACCGGCACCAGGAGAGCCTGGTGCCCTCCTGCTGTACCACCCCTGGAGATGGCAGGGCTAGCACAGGCACCGCGACAGGCCAGCAGCCCTTCCTCGCTCCTGGCACCAAGACGTGTGCCAGACACACACCACCACTGCTAGAAGCCCAGGCCACCGAGCAGGCAGTGCTCTCTTTGCAGAGCAGACCTGCAGCCCCTGCCACGAGGAGCCCGCACTCAAAGCAAAAGCAGGTGAGTGCTCCTCAGGTCTAGAGTAACAGCTTTCTGACACAGCCTGTGGAAAAGCCCATCTAATGTAAAAGGGATGGAACCACTGAAGAGGTGCTAGAAGTTTGGATAAAAATAACTGAACACAACCGGAAAATCAGAAAGTGGTAGAAAGCAGGAAGATCAGCTTGGGAGACCGTGGTTCTGGAGGACAGCCCTAACAAAGGTCACTAAAAGCCTCACAGACCAAAATACTTTCTCTAGGATGCCCGTTTCAATAGCAAGGCAGAAGCAGTTTAGCATGCTAAAGAGGCATAGTGTAGAAAAACAGATGACTCTGCAATTAAAGCCTACAAACGGCGCCAAGAGATCCAAGTGTGTTAACAAACGTAAAGCTCTGGACAAAGCACTGTAACTCTCATCCAAGCTTTCTTGTATAATGTGGCAATAATACCACCTCTTTATCTAATATAATTGCTGAAGGAACATATTCGTACTGCAAGGTATGGTGAACTCCTTAGAAAGCAGGCTCTGTGACAGTGCAAAGTTTTCAAGTAAGACACAAACCAGGACAAGCGTGTCGCTAATTACTTTTTTAAAGTTTAACAGTCTACCAAAGTAAAAAGCAAAGTCTAACTAGACATGGGAAAAGAAATATTCTCATCCTCTTTTTAAAACAAAAATTCAGGCGCAGGGAGATGCAATGACACAACAGCCTGTAACAGACCAGCCCAGAGCCCCTGAATCCCAGACCGGTGCTTTTGTCACCACACTGAATAGAAAATACAAGTTATTCAGCCAGGCTGGCCACTTATCCAGCATTCCCGCTTGTTCACTGGAAATTGCCATTCTAGGAGCTATCCAATCTTTAATGACTTCTGGACTAGTCTGCATTTGATTTCAGGGCAAAGGCCAAGCCAAGAGGGAGACCCCGCAAGGAACTCCTCCCTCCAGCTCTCAGTTCATTTTTAAGGCCGTCTCAAAGATGAAAACAAAATGTTTTAGTGCTCACAGGGGCTAAATATCTAGAGTTCCAAAATGAAATACAACCTCCTTTCAAAGCCACCGATAGGCAAAAAGTATGTTTTTTAAAATAAAACACTGGGGCAGGGGTGGGAGTCATTCAGGACCAAAGGTTTCTTTTAAACTGACACAAACAGAACTGCCTATTTTTCATGTAAATTTTTTTTTTTTTTTAAAATCATAATCACTGCTGCAAGTCCAGCTACCCCTGTACGTAAAACCCTTTCCACATACATATTTTCCTGGGGGAAAAAAGGCTTATCCCCACAAAGGAGTATGAAATAAATTGCTTTACTGAAGGTTAATAATATCCTGTCGCCGTGGTAAAAGACTCAATTACAAAACCTTCAGAAGAGCTCCCAAGGAACTCATCTGCCTGCAGTGACAGAGGCTTAAATAGCCAAAATACACAGAAAGGCTAAGCACTTCCCAAAAGAGAGGAAAAGGGGAAAAAGATGGGGGGGCTTAAGTAAAAAACCTGGAAATTGGACACTCAAGGTTATAAAAAAACCCCAAACACACACACAACCACAATTCCTCTCTGCACACACAATTCTCTATAATCTCAGCAAGAATTACGGCCTAGGGAGACCAGCACTAATTTTAGTATCAGATTTATTATGCAGCAGGGAGCAGAAATCAGTCAGGCCCGTCTCTCATTCCTAATGGGCAGAACTAGATCACGCTCCGGGAAGGCTCTACTAAAGAATAGCTCAGGCCTGGTGAAAAACAAAGCCCCTGGGGCTCCCCGAAGCACAAACACACTGCGTTCTTAGAAGCCACAATAAAACACAATGATACTCCTCATTTCTACAGCACTGCCTGCCAGAGGATCCCAAAGCACATGAATTAAAGCTTCCAGCACGCCTGGCAGAGGAGCCTGCAGCAGCGAGGGAGGACAGCACGGTCTTCAGGGTATTCAGCTTGGGACCCAGAAGCCCGGGCTGCAATTTTTCCTCCTCTACAGACGTGCCATACAGGCAAGTCCTCTGCATGCAGAAGGGCAGCATTGTTTCACGGGCAGAGGGCTGCTGAGTGCGTGCAGGGTGCGCAGAGCTACAGCAGCAGCGGTGGTCATAAAAACAGCATTTCACAGCGATGGAAGCAGACAGAGAGGTTAAGCGCTGCTCAGAACCAAGCATGGAGCGCTGCCTCCCGCCGGCTCCAGCTGCCTCCCGCACGGCCTCCCCTTACCACGCAGACAGCAAAACTCTTCAGCACGCAAGTTCACCAGCACACCTTCATGCAATGAGCTCTGGGTTTCAGCACTGCTTTGTGCTGCTACATATTCACAAACACACAGAGCCTCCCCCAGAAATTAATGAAACCCTGACAGGGAGCAGTTCTATATTCGTTCCTTCCCTTCCTTGCCCCATACTACAGTGGTGACTGGGCACTCACCCCTCCATCTTAAACATTTTATAGCTTACCCCGGCATCTGCTTGTGCCCCCCTCAGACTTTGAGCACCACTAGCATCATTCTTAAGATGCTTCAAATGCCCAGTGAAACCAGGCCTATTCTCAGCAACTGTTTCTAATAAGCCAGTATTAGCTACAAAAGCCTTTTGCAGAGGGTTTTCATGACTGACTCATGCCCGTCTCCAATGATGCAACACTAAGGCAATCTCTGCACATAGCTTCATCACCTTGTGGGGACTGAAGAAAATGCAGAGTTACTCACACGGCACTGACCGTGGTGCAGCTGAGACATCAGCTTCTCAAAYCCCGCATCTCCTCTCTTCACCAACACCTGGAAACATGTGGCACTGTGGGTGCAGCCCCAGCACCGCATCGGGTTCGGAATAACCCTCTCCCAAGGCACCAGCGAGTCCCACTCTTTCGAGTATTGCAGAACACGTGAGCAGACTTCTGTTTTCCACATCCATAAAACAAGGGTGATGACAATCACTTACCTCATCTCCACATGATAAGAATAAGGGTCAGATTTAAACTAGTTTAAGTCATTTCAGCACTTAAGTCTTTTGTGAAAGTAGGATGCTGATGTCGCCAGGAACGTACGTCCCACAGACTTTCAACTACATCTTGAATAAAACTTTTCCAAGAACCAGTTTTTCACTGGCAGCTCACTAAGATGAAGACCAGACACTTTTAAAACATGACTATGTCATTTTGATTTCAAATAGAGGACAGGCAGGCCTGCGTCTCCAAAAACTGCATTGCCTACTTCTTTGTGCATCTAGGCACTTTACTAGTAGTTTTCTGGTTTTGTTTTTAAAATGACTTTGAGTGTATTAGGCAATTTAGGAGCTCTGCTTTGACCTGCTCTAACAGAAATGAGTGGTTAATTCCTGCTAACTTCAATGAAAGCAAAGGCTATCATCACTGAGAAGTTCAGAAAAGTCCACCAAAAACTTACATGGTCAGTTGTGTTTTTTACCTGGTCCTAATTCAGTGCTAGGGTAAATAAAATCAGATTTAGAAGTTTTAGATTCCTCTGCATCTATTTTCCTCCTTCAAAATACCTGTCTTTTTGCCTCCAAATTTCAGAAAAAAAGGAAAAAAAAGTATAACCAGTTTCCTGTCCAACAAGCGCCTCCCCTACCCAAAAATCATCAACAAAACAGCTACCTTCTTAGGGCCCAAACTTAGCTCTGGACTATTCACGTACTGTTCATTAAGAGATCACAGGACTTCTGGCTCCTATCTCATTTCTTCCACTGACTCCCCACATAACCCTGAGCAGGTGACTGCAATGAAAATTAGGAGACTTTAGAAATTGACTTCAGGCAATGAACACACCTGCCTGAAAAGCACGAACAGCAAGAGAGCAAGGGGCAGAAAAGACAGCAAGCAGACCCTAGTAACACCGGCCTGGATCAAGTAAACTCAAAGCGTCTAAGCCTGTGCCTATCTTGGGATTACTAACCTCAATGTAAAATGCCAGAGCTCTGCATATACTGCTCCTTCTACCACTCTGGCTGCCAAGCAGCAGAACATTTCTTAGGGCAGTGGACACATAAAAGCCTCTTTACAAAATGGGCACCAGATTACGGTTCAGGAATGCCACGTTCGATTTAGTCACTCGATTGTACCAGCAGTGCAAGCTCCCCTTCTGCAGAGCAGCACCACGTCATGTACAGAGCCCTCTGAAGCGCCCAGCAAGTTCACCAAAAACTACTAGGTAGTTAATACTGAGGATTTCAGATCTTTAGGCCTGCCAAGCAGCAGGAAAAGAATCTTGCATACAACCACCAAATTACCTCTTCCTCCCTCTGCCTCTTTACAGCCCAGAGCACATTTTCACCTGCATAACCAGCACCAATAATCAGGCCGAGCAATTCAGGACTTGCTCTCTGATCTCTGTTCCACCTCAAGAAGCGCTTGGCAGCATCCATTTGTCTGCCTTGATCCAATGATCTCCAGTTCTCGGGAACACAAGACAAACAGGTGCTGTTGTCCTTCTCTCGGCTGCAGGAAATTCAGAACATTTCAAGGAAACAAAGGGAGGCACCCTCCAAAGATGAAGGACTGCACCTGCCAAAGACCTCTAAGAACATTAAGAAACAGCAAAATTTCTTTTGACCACATCCATATAAGATGCTTACCCTGTCAACTGCATTCCTTCAGCTGCAAGCTGGATGAAATAAGGTTATGTTTTCTGCAAGGATACTTGTCCTCTCCCACCTTTTTCTTTCCCCATCATTTTCAAATGCATTGACGCTTTATTTTACTTTCCACATATTGCAAGAGATCAGGATTACACAGCATCAGCTGAATAACGTTCTGCATGTACTCTCATCAGCTTCATGTGTTCAGATGACAGTGATGGGGACTATAAAAGCATGAAGACAGATAATCACTGCTTATGTCTGCAATTATAGTTCCAAAAAAGTTTCTTCATGGCTCTTTAGCACTAAAGCCTTCGGACTGGTAACTAAACTGCTTTAATTTTTTTTCTATTCTATATTTTGTTCTTTTCCTATTGCATACATATACTTGATTGAGAGAGAAGAGAAATGCCCCTACTAAAATATCCACTGGAGATACCTACAAAACTGAGGTCCAGAAACCTAAACTGAGTTCTAATAACTACAACAAAATCAAAGCCATGCTCACAAAACTTTGGGGGAATCATAACTATGGAGGACTTTCAACTATCATTTTATTTGATCTGGAAGATGAATGACATAGAGGATGTGAGCAGATGAAAAAGAGGAGGAAAAAAAATAAAAATCACACAAGACGATCACAACTCCCTCTTCATACATAAATTGCCAGGCACACTGCATGCATAACTTGCTGCTTTGATCACAGCACGGGATTAGGTGAGTCAGGAATTTAAAGCATAAAGGTACTGTGGCAGGAGACTCTCTCCAGGTGCTTTTCACCGCCATCCACCCACCCCCGGGATCCCAGGCTGGCTAGGGCAGGAAACCCCCGCTCGGCAGGCAGAGGGGGAACAGAGGCACGCAGTTACAGTGCAGCCTGTCTCCAACGCTGCGCTTCGCCGTGGAAGCACGTCAGGACACACTCCTCGTCTGCATAAGACGGAGGAACCACCGCAGCCATCCCTCCAAACTCCAACAGGGAGGAGCAACAGGCCACACAGAGAGAAACGGGTACTGTCCTGCAGCACAAAGGAGAAAGCCAGCTTCCAGGAGCTGGACCACGGGGGCAGAGGAGCGTCCGGCATGGCTGAGCGCCCAGCTCTGTGGGGAAGAGAGGAGCCAGCGCTTATCTGGAGGCAGAGGGACTCCAGGACACCTGCAGCTTAGCGTGCTTCCTCCTCTCCTCTCGTTACTGAGGGCACCAGGATCGACCCTGCATTGCAACACACCGCTGAGCCCATTTAAATCCACTGCCAGCCTGCCCCCTTGCCTCCCCGCGCACAAGCACTGCGCCCCAGCCCCCACGCTAGTTTGTAACCACCATGTGACCGGCATTAGCCATAATTCATACCACAAACTACCTTTCACATACTGTGGCCTAGCGTCCTTATCGCACTTCCCCCTCCCCGAAGCCTCGCCTCGCCACCGCTGTTTGGAAACCCCAGCGTACGGCAGGAACCTCAGGACTCAGCAGTTACAACCTCCGCCACACACCAAAGCACTGGCACTCCAGCCAGGGCCTGCCTTATAAATTTTCCAATCAGAAGTCGTTAAAAACAAAAAAAACCTCAGTTTAACCCCTCAAAGACAAGTGCATAAAGAGCCGGCAGCGTACAATATACTGCTTCGCTTCACACACTTCCTTCCCAACGTCCAGGGACGCTGCCAACATCTCTTTCAGACAGAGGCGGCCGTTTACCATGTGGTACCAAACCTGGGCGTCAGGAAATGGCTGTGTTCTCTGCGACGCTGAGATACTTTGGATAAGCCCCTGTTGCCCTTTCTTCCTCCAACCCTTGCCTCTCCAGGCTCAACGGCAGTACYGGGCCCATCAGGGCCTTATTTGGGTTCCCACACACTACACCAAGAAAGACCAAACTCTTACTGACGGTGACGCCGTGCTTCCTCAGTGGTCAAAGCCAGCTAACAGTGGTCCTGGGACATTATCACAGCAGGTTTTACAAGGGGCTTTTTCACCAAGTACTATTTGAACAGGGTAGAGTTCAAATGTTAGGTATGCTGCGTATTCAGCAGGCCACCCATCCAGGGCTGGAGTTATAGAGTTGACCTACAGAAAGCAACTGGGGAGGAAGGTGAGCTGTCTAGTACAAATACATCAATCGAAAAAAAACCCCAAACACCTTATACTAGAGACTTTTGCAGGAGAGGGAGCCCCAACTGCAAGAAGCCGACATCTTTCGACATAGTTGGCTCAGCAGGGCTCGTTTGGGTCTCACATGAGAGACCTCCCAGGAATCCTCAGGACATGGCAGAGAGCAACGGCCTGACACCATCCAACACGACGGTCGGTAGCAGCCTCGCACCAAGAGGTGGGACGATACCCCCGTGTCCTCAGAAAATTCCTATCATATTTCGCATCTCAGCACTAACTTCAGATTTCTTTTCAATGTTTTCTGTTCCCTTCCACAATCCACTGAGCACACAGCACTGCTATAGGCTTTGTAGGTCTGCCAAATACAACACCAGAAGTAGGCGAATTTCACCAGCAAATGAACATCTTTATACTCATTTACAACATTTTGCAAACCTTTGGCAAAAGGATAAATGCTCTGCGTATGTATCAGGCTCTGTGCACAGCTCGGGCTCAGAGCAGGGAATAGCACCAACACATCTCTGAACATAAGTGATTGATAACATGGCCAAATGGAAAACTGTACAGAAGTTTCACTCTTTCAGTAAGCACTGCAGAAACATCACTAGCAATGTCCCCTTCAGCAACACCTTTTTCCAGCAGTGCAACAAACAGCAAACCTGCTGCCAGTGCCGAGGGTTTGCAGCCGACAAGCTTTCGCCACAAACCAAGCCTCTGACTTGAGCGATACCTCTCAGTCCAGTGGGATTTACGGCTACCTGGGACAAACGCTCAGCTCCTTGCAACCTCTTTACACACCACACCAAATCACCCTTCAGGAAGATTCCTGCAATTGTTATAAAAACCTCTACTGACTCTCTATCTAGCAGGCATTCTATTTCCACCAGCATTCAAGAAGCTGAAAGTCTTGCTGGCACTTCACAGTCCCTATTTTAAATAAACCGAATTTTCAAAACACTTCTCTACCCTGTGCTCCTCACCTTCTCTTTGATGCAAAACTGACCCACAGAACAACATAAAGATGAGCTCAGAGTCAGGGATACTAAAACACAAATTAAAACAGCACAGCGCAGGTCTGGGGACACTGCAGAAAAATTTCATATCCTCTGGGCAACACCAGCACTCCCGGCAACCCAGCCCTGAACCACGAGGACTCGAGCTGTATCAGGACCCTGCCCACGTTCTCAGCCAAGGAGGCCTTGCTCCAGCCATATCTTGTAGTTGTATGGCACACACAGAGGAAAATAAAACCAACAGGACTTAACAACTTCAAACCCTGGGAACTACTTAATTCACTAGATATTAGTTTCTTTCCCCCACCCCACCATTTTCCCTCCCACCTGCCAGGCCACCTCATTACTGTCACTCTGCATCAGTTCTTGCTACAGTAGTTTTCTTGGACCTTTGCCCCTTCAGTCAGCTTGAAACCTCTTCCCTATTGTACATCAGAGTCAATGGGAAATTAATGCAAGTCTTTGCTGGGGGGAGGGAAGGGCAGAGGGAACAACACTTTCTGCTACTGTCAATACTTCTTTTCCTTCACCCTTCTTGCCATGTACACTTCACCAACATATTAAGAAGCCTTGTCCGCATTTAACTGTGCTTGCTGAGGTCTCTGGAACTACTCCTCATGTGTAGAACTGCATAAGTCTTAGCAGCGTAGGGTCCTTCTTTATAATACAAAGTTCCTGAAGTACAATCTTAATACTTAATTTAAGCCTACTCAGTCACAATAATACACCCAGCTGCAGATGTCCCAGCACAAGGAATGACTGAGCAGGGGAGAAGAACTTCCTAACATTCTTCAGATTTTCTCTGCACTCAAAAAATAAAGAAAATATTTTCAACAGGAGAGCAGCAAAATGCCAAAGTTTAGAAGTAACTTATTAATACCGCATGCTGATCTGACTACAGAGATTCACATTAACTTTCAAATTACTCAGCAAACCACAATTTCTACAGCAATAATATCTTAGAAACCTAAGCCACGTTGAACACTACTCACATAGTTTACAGAATTATTCCAGTGACTAAGGCAAATAGAATGTGTGATTGCGGGGCTAGAGACTAAATTAAGCTTAGACAATGATTTTTTTTTTTTTTTTAAGTCTGGTGCTACACTGACCTTGCAATCACTTTTTTGAGGAAGCAGCAGATTAATATTTTCTTGTGAGTGAGATCCTCTGGTGGAGGAGGGAAAATGAGAGAGAGATGAAACTGGCTATCTCTGAAAGAGAAGTGATGGGACTGACCATATACAAAGTACTGTCAAATACACAAAGTAATCTTTTAATCTTTTTCTGCTACAGGCTCCACAGTTCAACAAAGCATTTAATAATGTGCTTTTAGTCCATCCTGATTCAGCAAAGCACTTACCCACATGCTTATGCCAACTTAAGTATATGCTTAAGTGCTTTTGCACAATAGAGACAGAGAAGATTCAGGCCCTGCAGATGAACCATTTTCTGAAAGAAGCCATTTTTTCCTAAGATGACTGGCTCTATTTACAGCTTCTCCTCCCTTTATAGCATGACCCAAAATGTGTCTAAAGAGAACATTAAAATACAATTGAAAAGTCAAATAACTATTAGGAACAGCAAAGACACCTATGTATGGCTTAATGAAATAGAGGAGTTGTTCTTTTTCCTTCTCAGCATAACGTATACCTGGATCTACACACACCACGTTACCCTGTTTCAATAGCTCTCCTCTAAAAATAAGTTACAAGTTCCCATAATGCTTTGGATTTCACAACATTTATGAGACTATCACCAGAGTCAACAGGCTAAAAAAAGAATCCATTAGCATTAACTGGCCTGTCACTGGCAGTGACAAATAAATGAATTTGATGGTTTTAGATCAGTCATTAGTAGACCTACCCCCGGGCTGATAAAGGCTCAGCACTTTGCAGATGAGATGTACTCAATCTGGAAGCAGAGAGGAACGCACAAGGGTGTTAGCATGCTGCTCTTCTTCCATTTCCCTGACCTCCCTCATTTCGGACCCTTTCCTGGCATATCCAAGCAGCAAGGTCTCAGTGCAGAAAAGTCACCTGGTAGACGCCATTAAAAATAATCCAACACAGAAAAGCACGGGGAAGGTAGAATCCCCTTCAAAAAAAAAAAAAAAAAAAAAAAAAAAAAAAAA
>JAYKAV010003321.1:160800-171287 GCA_035582835.1 Phoebastria nigripes | reverse complement strand
CAAAAAACAAAAAAATCCCAAGTTAGATGATGTTCAAGTTTAATTTTTAGTTAGCAGTAAGTCAAAGGGAAGGAAAGTACATTAAAACTATTCTTAACATGAAAGACGTCCTTAGGCAACGATAATGGAAATACATACATTTTACACAAGCACAAGACAGTCTGTGGGGATTAAGGACAACGTGAGCAATCTACCTGAGTAGTTGGGGAGAAGAAATAAATGTTTACATCCCCAAAACCAACAAAATTACAAAAATCCAGCTCAGCTCTTGCTTCTGACAAAACCCACTACACTCCACAAAACGCCTTAAACGGCCACTTTTTCCTCTTGCTGCCAGCATCCAAGAACAGAGATCATGCTCTGCCTCAAACAGATTGCAGAGAGCAAGAATCTGAGCCCAAGAATAATGGGTTTTGAAACCCTGATCCTCTACCACCTGAGAAGACCTGGGTTGATTAGCCAAGACTCAGACTCATCAACTTTTCCATCTGACCATCCAATGCCAGAAGGAGACAAATTCTAGGAGCCGCTTACCCTCCACAACAGATCTACATCAAGGTTAGTTGGACGAGATACCTGAACACTGGCCATCAACCATAAAAAGAAATCCCTCATATCATCTGGTAAGGACTTCATATTACTCTATATGCAGAACATACAGAAATATTATTAAGGCACGCATCTATGCCCAATGCCAAGAGCAGGAAATACTTCCTCTCTTACTCCATCCAGGCCTGCAGGGGAATTTTAAAAAAGAAAAAGAAAAAAAAAAAAAAGAAAAAACATAGGGAAAAGGCCTGACCTTGCTGCTCTTTACAGCCTGGTGGGGAAGGAAGGGTGGCAGGAAAGGAAGAATCCTGAGTTCTGCTAGTGTGTTCAGTTCACATTCTTTTGAAAAAGACTTCAAAGTCTACCCAGTACTTACAATAAGATGGGAAGTAGTGGGACTAACCTGGAGGAGTTTACAGGCAGAAGCAGGGGAGGAAACAAACAACAGAACTCTTGATTTTCAAGGTCCGTCATTTGCTTTGGAATAAAATCTCTCTCTGCTACTCTGGCTCATGCTTATCAGGCAGCCAAGGGATGCAGACACCCCACCCACAGTTAACTTAATTGGAATCAGACATCCAAATCCACTGGTTAGCTTTAAAAAAAAAAAAAAAAAAAAAAAAGTCCCAGGTTAGCCTGGGTGTTATTCCAAAAGGGCATGCCCTCCATTTGCTGCTCTGGAATAGCCAGCTTCACATGGGTTTAACCAGGGGCGACTCAAATGAAAGGAGAGTTGTTGACACTGTTTTTCACCAAAGAAGGAGGAACAGATGTGCACAACTGCACCTCTTAAAGTCCATGTGCCTGGCCAGACAGGAAACCAGCTAGTCCACAGACAAGGTACGCACAGTTTGCAGATACACTGACTGAAGCACAGAGATGCCAGAACCAGTTATCGGTCCTGCACTGTCCTCTGTCAGAATAAAATACATCTAATGAAAACATCGGTATTCAGCATCACCATCTGACTATCAAACAAAGGGCTTCCCTCACTGAATAAAGATCTTTTGCTACTTCGTGACCGAATGGTCACCAGAATATTGTACCCAAACCATTTAGATTAGATCCCAAATTAAAATATGCAATCTTGACAACAACCACCTCTACTCTGGGTCATCAGCAGACAGGACACTGGACATCCAGCGCACAGCCCACGCCACCGAGCTACAGGAGCAGCTCCAGTAGCTAGCAGCAGTAGTTGGCTTGCCCTTTTTATTTAACAGCCGCTGAAGAGGATGCATAGAGACTATAGTCAGCAGGTCACATACACAATGCTAATGAATGCCACCAAATGCTACTACAAGTAGTTCCAGCTTGTTGATTTGCCGGAGCAATTCCCAACCATATGCATTATGCCCCTGTAGTAAGTGCCGGGAAGAGCAGGCACCTCGGTCCCATCCTGGAGGAACCTGAGCACAAAATACAACTCAGTGGGTAGCTTCACTAACTGTAAACTTTGGCTGAAGTTTTATCTGCCTCTGTTTCATACATAGCTTTGCACAACAAAGCATCCAAATTTCTATACCAGTAAGTCACACAAAGGTATTTTCATGGCCAAGGAGCTTCTGCATGGACTGAGGCTGCTGTCCTTTTGCTCTTCAGGTTTGTTTTGTTTTGTTTTTTTTAAATAAATCCCAAAGGCGGGAGGGTGAGGGTGGAAACTGCTTACATTTGAAAATATCTAATGAACATGTTAAATTTGATAAGGCTTCTCCAACCTAATATAGCAGGTAATGTCAGAACTGACAGGCTATGTATATTAAAAAGTCAAATTATTGTAGCCTGCAGTATTCAAAAGGGGGTACAAAACTGCTACCCCGCCCCCCCATCACTGCTGCTTTTTAAGGATTTTTAAGTCAGCAGAGTTATAAATGATCAACTGTTACAGAACGCCTTCCAGCACTTGGAAGCAAGACAGATTTTTATCAAGGAACAGCAGCCGCAAGAAAGCATACGTACATTCTTTTCATCTCACTGTTAGCCATATACCAGAACCTCAACAAGTTAAACCCCTGCAGCAAATTTCCTAAAACAATGGCTTCAAGTCATCCTGGACTTCACAGGGAGAGCAGGATTACACATCACGGCATAATCCACTGGAGGCAATCAGCAAGGATTTGCTGTGAGGGTCATTCTAAAAAAAAAAATCAGGGAAGAATGCTCTGCTGTTACAACCTGCCACTTCTTGCTCAGTAACCAATTTGCATCACCAGAGAGGTGTCAAATCATGGAGATGCAGTTAAAAAAGCCCAAAAGAAAGCATTTACTGGGCTACGGTTTGAAAGGGGAAGACTAGCCAATTAAAGTGAATCAGAAGGGGGGAAGGAATGAGCACAAATTATTGTGCGCACACAAATAAGTGAGCATGACCCCGCAGACCACAGCGAGCATGTGGTCTGGCAAAGGAGGCGAATGCAGCCCGAGAACCAGCGCAGCCGCTGCCCACTGAAGAGTTAATCGTGCCGAGGCAGGTCAAAAGGGCTCCCAAAGGAAGGGGATGGATGGAGGGAAGCGCTGTCAGAAGGTCTGCCTGCACAAGAAGGGGGAACACACCCGCAGCCTTGCTTCCACCTCAGCACCCAGGCACCATCAGGGTGGAAAGCCAGGAAGACCACTGAAAAAAGCCCAATCTGCATTTTGCTAAACACACCAGGAAGGAAGACTACTCGGGGGGGGGGGGGGGGGGGGGGGGAAATCTCCCCTCGAACCTAGAGAGAGACAGAGACATTTCATTAAATGCCATTAATCTCCACAGACCCAAGCATTAGCTAGTTAATTAGACTAAAGTACAGTCACATTTTAACGTTGAGCATTCGGTATTCAACTGGGATAAATGAACAACTAAAGTCCAAAACCTTAATTCAGTACCTAATTCAAAAACAGAAAACAAGAAAATCCAGATTATGAAATGCAGTCCAGAATAATATGTCATAATTGATGTAAAATTTGTTCTTTATTGCATCTGATTTTCTCCTATTTCCTGATAAGGCTCCTTTCAATCTTAAGATTTTTTTCAAGTGCTCTGTAGAAATCCCAACACTTTAGAAAGGACAAGTGTGTAAAAAGCAGAAACAGACACTGCTGATCTCTCCAGAGAGAGCGAGTTCCTGCTAAGAGCGGAATCCAGCGTACGTTCCAGATTTGCCCCACACTTGAAAGATGTCTGCTACCAAAAACCAAGGCAAAAAAAAAAAAAACCAAAAACAAACACCTACGTGGAGAAAACAAAATCCCCTTTGTAAAAATGACCTGATTTTGCATTCTTTAACATGAAAATTTAACTCACTAATATCCTCAGCATAAGACATGCCCTGTTTTTTTTTTTAATTGTTATAGAAGAAATCACATAGGACAGCTTAACAGCTCTGTTGTAAGCGTTATGAACTTTTACAAATAACACTGTAGAAACAGATAACTGGTAATTGAAGACAGTTTAAAATGTAAATAAGCCTTTAAAAGGTATTGGGAAGGGAGAATGGATCATCAGTCACAGTACAAGATCATCTTCATACTTTAATTATGAAGCCCTTCAAAATTCTGGTAACTTTAAATTGTATCTTAAAGACAGCATTAATCCAACAACGTAATCCAGAAGCCACAAACCCTACAAACTATAAACTCTTTGCTTAGCACAGAAGCAAGCCAGGCACGCCGTTATTCACTAATTAGTTATTAGATATGTCCTATGAAGAAAAGAACCTCTAAATATTTGACTAAATTAGTTTGGTTTAAAATTTTGCAAGCAGGCTGTTGGGTTTTGTTCTTTTTTTTTTTTTTTTTTCTTTTAAAGAAATCACTAGCACCTCTCCTGCTACATGCCTAGGGTTTTTAAATTACACATCGTTTTTCCTAGATGCGCGTTTTGTACAATATTTAACATTATGGTTCCACATGCTATTAAACTGCTTGTTTTCATGAGGAGCTATATGCAATAAAATTGTTAGGTTGAACTTGTTCATGGAGTCTCCTGCCACCAACTTTAAACCGCTTTTCCTTATTGACTCGCATCCACAACTTTGCAGCCTTGTCTTTCCATTTTTTAACAGAATACTGAAGTAACCCAGGGTGATTAGAGTGTATACAAGTGGCATACACCAGCTAAATTAAGTTCTTCCAACAGACTCTCAAAAACAAACAAAAAAAGAAAAAAGTCAATTACAAGTTTTCTTTCAGCCTCTGGCTTTCAAAATTCAAATACAACCAACTGCACATTTGGACTTGAAACTGATCTGTTGTTTTCGTTAGGCACAGCCTAAAGAGCAAGAACCACTTCTATTCCATAAGCAACTCCTCCAGAAGAAATGGCACCCAGCGATATTTCAGAGTAAGCATGCAGGCAGAAGTTCCTCTGCACATGGCTACAGCGTCTTTGTCCCAACGTGAAAACTGGCCGCACTATAGCAAGAGTGCCCTGGAAGAAGAAGGTCACTTCTCCAGCCAGCCTGATCAGCTAAGAGACTTAAAGCTCATTGTTTCACTGTTCTTGCAAAAGAATACCCCATGGCCTGAAGAGTTCAGAGCTTCATCAGAAACTTGCTATCCAATGCTTATTAGTCTCCAAACACATCTCTGAAGTTATACAAAAGAAAATTTGCAAACAATGAAGGCAGAGATATATTCCCATCCATCACAACCACAGAACTGAAAGCTCAGCTCAAAACAAGCCTGAAGTCTGCACTTAATCCAAATGCTCTTCATAAACACCATGCAAAACATATTGCGTAAAATAGCATAACAAACGCAAGTAACGCAGCAACAATCTCCCACTAGAGCTAGAGAAGTCTCTGCTTTTCAGCCAGCCGCAACTGACCGGGACTCTGCAAGGAGACAGTTAAACTGGAGACACGTAATATCGCACAAAGCAGCTCTCCTGTAGTTTCACAGCCATACGCTGATACCCTTAAGACGCCATGCACTCCGGCTTTAAAAGCTTTCATTGCCAATTCCCTGTTTGAAACCTGAACTGCCTGGCAACAATGATTCTCTGTGTGCCTAAAATCCTATTATCGATCCTCCTACTTACCTTAGGCTGTGCTCGTCGGGGAAATGCAACTTTAGGGTCAATCTGAGGAAAAAGAAAGGGGAAATCAACAAGATAGCTTTTGTTGTCAGTTTATATACTTTTTTTTTTTTTTAAATCACTGAATTATTAATCCCTCATTTCTCAGGCTTATAATTCAGCACATCAGGTCCTCTAGAACTACCCTGGAACTGATGGATAACAGTCTGGGTTTGTCTGGGGTTTTTTTGGCAGGGGGAGGGAGACGGGAAGAAAGGAAGAAAACATCTCTTCTGTACACCTCCTGCATCATCTTCTGGGCGACAATCTCCGCTGGCACTCAGGGAGCTCTGTATTAGTCTCTGGGTGCTGCCTCTACAACCAAAACTGCACGTTAAACGTTATCTGCATACTCTGGAGGTTGCACAGAAAGACGGCCAGCATTCCTGATCAAGATCTTAACCTGTTGTTTTTGACACCTGCACCTTCCTTCAGTTGGGTTTTGGGTTACTTTGTTTTTCTTTTGTTCTTCTGCTTTGTTTTGTCAACTGACTAGCAACACCACACAAAAAAGAAATGTAAAACACAAAGTCAAATTATTTACATTTCAATTATTAAAACTAAAACATTAGGAGGACTACAAGATTATCCTTCATAACAATATGCCAAATTGATCTGGTCTGCTCACCCTCAAAGAACATATGTGAGCAATGAAAGATGACAAAGGGGCATTTATGGGAAGGGGGGGGGAGAGAGAAGAGCAAGACTCAAACGAAAGATACAGGCATTTTAAACCAGAAGAAAACAAGTTCTTAAAAAAGATTTTCCATGAAGGAATTACCTAAAGTATTCTTGAATGAAGCACACCAGCACAGAGACAAAAAGGAAGGGAAGGAGGAGAAAAAAAAAAAAGAAAAAAAAAAAAAAAAATCTTTGTTTTACCCCCTGCTCCCTTGTTTTAAGATGCAGCATTGACTCCCATCGCGCTGCATAAATTAGAAAGCATGTCCACTCTGCAATTCCAAAACGCTAATTCTGCAATTTTAAAAACAACTTCCACATGGGTCATCTTTAAAAAGCGACTCTTCTCTACCATTCAAAAAAAATCACTTAAAAACAAAAAGACACCACCACAGATGCATGGCTGGATGTAAATAAAAATTATACCTTTTAAACAACTGCCCATCTTAAATTGTCATCTTTAAAAACAATTGCAATAAAATGTCTACGTGCTGCTGATTTCACCTCTGTTTTTTTGCATCATCTGCACGCAGACGTTCTAAATAAAGAGTCTGGAAAAGGATTTTTTAAAGGACTAAATCCTACCTTAACTGTGCAACTTGTGACTGCTTTCAGTGTCATCTTTGACTATATAACAAACTGATGAAACTAATCCTGATCGTGTTAAGGCATATTTAGAAGTAGAGGCTTTCTTCAATAGTTTGGGTTTTGTTGGGTTTTTTCCCCCCTCAAGCTAACTCTGATTAGGAAAAGGAGATGTTTCCATTTGGTATTGTTATTCCTGTGGTGACAAATATACCTGTCACTGATAAAAAAACCACAGGCCTCTCCTAAAAAGCAGTTTTACTCAATTAATTTGTCAAAATTGGAAATAGCACAAACATTTGATGTGTGACCAATAAACTGATTTGTCTACATCAGATACAAATGTAGTATCTTTTTTAGGACATACCTGAGAAATGAGCGATTACATGCCACTTTATTGTTCAGAAAGCATAAAAAGTAAAATTCTTTATCTAGAAAGCTAACCTTTTCATAGAGATTAACATCATCTACAAATATATTCAGCACTGACTAGGCATTTGTCTACTGGGGAAATACAACAGGTACGGATTTTCCACAGCGATACCCAAAGGTGGAGGCAAATATGCACGTTTCTACATTTGCTTCAGAAGTGAAAGTTTTCTCAACTAAGAACACCAGTCCCACCAGAAGGACATCACTGCAAAGTCCCACCAGTAAGAAGTTGGAAGAGCCATTAAAAACTCTAAAGCAACACATTCATTTTTGAAGGTCAGTTCAAAGAGCATGGAGTTCTTTGCACCACAGCGACAGCCTTTCTTAAATAACTGAATTTTCCTTCACAAAAGCTTTTGGATAAACACCATCAGCGTTTGAAGATGAACACTAGCAGTCAACATGGCAAATCCATACCTTTTGCATATCCCTGTCAACTATTTAAACAACAACAACAAAAAAAAAAAAAAACTACCAAAAAAAAAAATTAGTTAGTTAGGTACAATTCTACTTACTGTATCTACAAGTCCTCTAGGAAATGACTATAATACTATTTCTGATATGAATGGCCATTACCTAAACAAAGCTTTTAACGTAACTGTAAACAAGAGCGACGTTTCCATGCCAATACCCAACCGATCTGCCTCCTGTGCTGAACGTTGAAACAGAGTCAAATGCTATGTTATACTAAAGAACAGTTACTATAATACGTCTACAAATAAATGGCTGAAAGGGAACCTGGCTAGTTTTATGTTTTACTTCTAAGCTGCGTTACTGATTCTAAGGTCGATTTCTTGTTTAGATTGATTCAATCATTATCACACAATCAAAATTGAGGCGAATTCGTCCTGGTCAAGCTTTTCACCCCTCCCCCAGAAAAGAGCAAATTAATACATTGCAGGGACTAGACTGTGATACAGGAAAAAATCTGGGGGAGGACCTAATTATAGTCAGAAATATGACAGGGTGTCCTCCCATGATTTTTTTTTTTTTTTTTTTAAAAAAAAAAAACCTCGTTCAAGATACTGTTTGCCTTTGTTCTTCTTATCTACGTTTATCTTTAAAAACACATAGAGAATATAGCTGTACATGAAAAGTCTGGTGAGTTTAATCTCAGGAGCACAGTTGAATCAGTTATCTTATCATATCTGATTAAACCTGAAATCAAATTATTAAGGCATGTGAAAGCATGGGCTACGTGTTCAGACAAGCCCAGCAGAATTTGTAGGTCGAATTAAAACACTAGATTCCACCTGCTTCTATGAGAGCTTTGGGCTTTTTGTTTTCATATAAATTACATTTTTTAAAAAATCATACACTCATGTTTGCTCCCTGCTTCTTCTATTCTTCATTTAACTATAATCTCATACACACGGGCATGCACAAGATGTTCCAGCACCGAGATGGGATTCCTCCTAACCGTGCTCATGTTAAAATAAACCTTTAAGATCCACAATACATACTATAAAAGACAGTTACAGCAACGAACACATTCGATACGTCCAGCAGAAGCTCTCTGCCAGACAGTTAAACCAACACAACCCTTCCCTTCCCAAAACACGACCCCCTTCAGACCGATCAGTACCAAAGCAATAATGACCTCTACCAGCGTCCTTCCCCCCTCCCCTTCCAGGTTTGCTGAGGCTTAAAATTGCAACAAAGTGAGAGGCACGAAAACTTCATCCTTTTGCATGGCCTTGATCGCAGGGAGAAAAACAGGGCCTAAAGCTACACACGCTTCATACCTTTTGTTTGACCCAATACTAAAAACACCGTATCAGGTCAAGGGGCAAACTTAAATGTGGTWTTTTTGTTGGGTTTTGGGGGTTTTTGTTTGTTTGTTTGTTTTTTTAAAAAAAGGGGCAAATGTAATGTGTATTAAAAAAAATAGATCAGCTGAATCTCATGAGCATTCTCCTTATGTTACCCACTGAAGACTGAGTATAGCAAAAAGCTCTGGAGAAACAACAACAAATAAGGACTCGTGCTTCTCTACCACATCTACTCTCGAGCTCTCGTATAGCCTTCCACAAATTAATGCGTACGTTTCATAAGGGCCCTGACATCACAGGTGAGGGGGATCTCTCCAAAAAATGACTTTGGGAAATGACACTAGAAGCAGCTTTTACGATTCGACAGTAAGTCACTCCCACCTTGAAACGCGCCCACCAATAAGTAAATAATCTATCAAAAGAAGTAGAAAGTTCCCTGCAGAAAGCATTCTGCAGCAGAACACCAAAAAAAGTTGGATTTTACTCTACAATTTTTTCAATGTCACCGCTCAATAAAATACAAGGCTGGGGGAGGAGCCATCGGTCGGTATGGGTAAATTCGGATTTAAAAAAAGAAAGTTACCGCTTTTCGTAACTTAGAGGCAGACTCTAGGAAGAAAGGGAAAAAACAACCATGCAAAGTCCCGGTTCAATGACAGCTTGACACCGCCCCGCAAAAAACCAGCCGAAGTCGCAGCCGCGGCCGAGCGCGGGGCGAGGGCACGGTCCCTGTAACGTCGCCTGTCACCGCCGCAGCAGACGAAGGGCAGGCGGGCAGCCCCACGCACGACCTACCGTCTTGGAGTCCAGCTCGTGGTGGGGCTGAGCCAGGACTTTGTCTACACTCGCCGGATCCGCGAACGTAACGAACCCGAAGCCTCTGCGAGAGACAAAGAGCGAGGGGATGGGGAGAGGGGGCGAGGAAGGATGAGAACTAGAGACAGGCAGAGAAGTCATAAAAATAAATCGCTGTTTCCTCCCCCCTCCCCTTACCCAAAGCCTCCGGTTCCGAGGGAGGGCGGACAGCCCCGACCCGGCCGCCCCTGCACCTCTCCGCCTCCACCGGCCGCTTTGTTTCCTCCTCCCGGCTGGAGGGATGCGGCGCAGGGAGCGCGGAGAAACCTTCCGAAGAGCCCCACCGGCCACGCGTGGGATGGGATGGGATGGGATGGGATGGGATGGGATGGGGGGGGCGTGGGGGGCCAGGGGCGGGGGGTCCACCCGCCCCGGCGGCAACTCGCGAAGTTTGTCAACCCGACTCGGGTGGGCGGCGGTTTTACCTGGAGCGCTTGGTGGTGGGGTCCCGCATGACCATACACTCTCTAATTTCTCCGAATTTGCTAAAATAGTCTCTAAGGCTGTCTGCGGAGAGAGAGAGAAGCAGAGAGGCAGAGGACGGGAAGGGGGGG
>JAYKAV010003321.1:120020-159995 GCA_035582835.1 Phoebastria nigripes | reverse complement strand
CGAACGCCCGCCCGGCGCGCGTGCCGCACGGCAGCGAGCACCCAGGGGCGAGCAGCGCCGAGCACCCCCGCGCGTGCGGCACCCGGTACCGGGGGGAGCCTCCGGCTGATAACACACCGCGCTGGTAACGGCTCCGCCAGTCCCCGCAGGCCTGCGCTGGCAGGCCACGCGTGTCCGTGGGCCGGTCCGCGACGGCAGAGCAGGCCCCCGAGGTGTGGGGGGGCGTCTCGTGCGGCGAAGGCGACGCGGGACGTGGGCTTTCCCGCCGTCACCCCTGCCCTGCTTCCCCCTCGGCACAGCCAGACTGATAGTTCCGGGGTCCGGCAAAGGAACCAAACTCCGGTTCAGGGATGGTGAACAACGCGGGCCCGGCTGCGGGTGTCGTTTGTCCCCTCACCCAGCCTGGGCACCAGCACCCGCTCCGCCCTTCGCCTGGGCGCCGTGCACAGCCCGGACCCTGCAAACGCTCCTGCGTTTAACCCACAACTTTGTAGGGCTGCTCAAAGAGAGCGGCTGGTGCCTGCTGCCCCCGCGTCCCGGGGCGCCTGCACCCCGGTGCCCCCGCGTCCCGGGGCTCCGGCAGCACCGCTGCAGCCTTTGGCCCCAGAAGGGCACTGCCCAGCGCGAGTGACGGCGTTTACCCTCAGCTACGTTTTACACTCAGTGTTTGAACAGCACTTTGCAGCGTCAGACGGAAGCGGCGATGGGTCTGCCAAGTATTGTTGTAATTATATAAGGTGAAAGCAATCAGTTTCACCTAAATTAAGAAGCGCTGAGCGGGAGCGCAGGCCGCCTGCCCAATGGGACTGAGCCACGTTGCCCTACATATTCAGAAACATCCATTGATTTTGAGTACCTCAGCTCGCCCGAGACCGAGTGCCTCCTAACTGAAGCCCTCCCGGCTCGGCGGCCGTGCCTGCAAGAGCTGTTTTGGGGTCACCAATTATTTCAAGCTCGGGGATTATAATTTTTTTTATTGGGGAGGCGGGGGCAGTGTGTAAATGTACTTTCCAGCAGTGACTAACGAACAAGGCGTAAATTAGAGGACGTGCACAGGTCTGGTAGGTCAGGCCTACCAGAGAAACAGTCATCTTCATGTTTTGATGCYGACCACTGTAAAATCTGGTAAAATTCCCTTTACTGGGTTTGTTTTGTCATGAAGTGCTGAATTCTGGGTCAGCAGCGTGGCAGGCGCCCGCGCGGGTCTCTGTGCTCCTCGTCAGAGGGGCTCCACCAGCGGGCAGGGGCCGGGCGGGCAGGGAAGACCCCGGCTGCTCCGGCTGGGACAGGAGCTGACCTGGCCCTGCCCCAGCGGGGCGAGCGGCACCAGTGTGCAAAGTAAACGGATGGGGGGGGGTTAAAGAGCGGTCTTTTTCTCCCCGCTCTGAGCCTCCTTTAGATCTTAGCTATTTCTCATAATAATCACCGGGAAATTACTCATCAGGAGCGTGGTTCCCGGGGTTATATTACCCCTTTAATCTCACCACGGTGCAGAATTTTAAAGGGGTTCCAGAAAGAACAAGCGCGAGACAGATTTTGCTGATGGACGGAGGGAACTTCAGTGGAGCTGATTACAGCTCAGGAAAAAAAAAATTTGGATTTCTAGATATTAAAATGAAATCTCCACTGTTATCCCTTACATCAGTGAAAATTACAGGTCAAATGGCTTTTGAAAGTCTTTATCAGTACTTTCTCTTTTCTGCCTTTCCCAGAGCCGTGGCCGGGTTCAGGCAGGTGACCACTTCCAGTCTATTCAGTCTTTTTTGCTATTTCTCCTGCACACGCTGCCGAGATTTACAAATTCAGCTCATTTTCAGCCAGCCTTCCATTACTGTGTTTGTTTTTGCCCTCAGTGAGGTTTACAAACCTGAGCAGCTAATGCAGGTACATTAAGCTGGAAGCCGCCCTGGTCCTTACTCTTGGCATTTTGGCAATGGCCATTTGATGGCGCTTGCAGGAGGAAAATCCCACTAATGACTGATTTAGAGAAAGCCCAGGACAGCGCAGCCAGGAAAGCAGGTGCAGGGCTTTCCCCTCTCTTTGCGGCTCCCCTCGCACCTCTCCACGTGCCCAGAAAGCAGTTCTGCTGCCCCAGAGCAGAGCCCGCTCCCCGAGGACACGGTGCGCCCAAGGGAAGCGGTAGACGCTGCAGCATTAGGAAACAGCCCAATGCAAAACGCTGCCCAGTTGCATCCACAGAGGACGCCCGGTCCAGCCGCCTGCGATCCTCTGTAACGTCACCAAAAACCAGTGAGCCCATTTACCCTTCCTGCCACCTCCACTTACATCCCGGTCAGCACGCACCTGTGACAGGTAATTACACCCCAGCTTTCTGAGAAGCAAATTATTCTAACATTACCTAGGGCAGAATTTGGCCCCGGGAGTTAGTAAAATTAGTAAAATGTTTAGGCTATGTCCAGAGGAAACAAGGTTCCCTGCTGTCTGGTCTGAGTACAGAGGACCCAGGCACCCCACTTCGCTGCCCTGGATGCAGACGTAGAGAGAGAGGAAAGGCTCAGGAGAGGGGTCAGCACTGCCTTGTTTCTGTCCCAAACCCTCTGTGGTCAGCGTCGCCCTAAAAAAGGGACTGACCACTTCACTGCCCCGTGTTCCAGTGAACAAAAGCCATAACCACTTCACCAGGGAAGCTTTGGGGGTGCACGGGTGAAGCCCTCGGGTGACAAACGGGGACCCGCTGTCCTGCTCCTTGTAGCAGGCAGCAGACAGCACCCATCTCCAAAGGTGCTGTTCCAGCCCCGATCCCCAGCCTTTTCTCCAAACCAGGGAGAATTTGCAGGCTTTCCCTTTGCTCTCCTCCTCTCTGAGCTCTAATGTTCATGCTAAAAATCTGAACTCCCAGCAGACTTTCGGAAGTAGCTAATGAACTGCGAAGCTGACATCCGTAACTGCTGGTCAGTGGTAACATTCTCCCTAGCTGCACAATTAAAAATTGGAGCATTTATTCCAATAACAAGGAAAGTTACTGCTATTGATACAAACCAACCCGAATTCCAGACGGTAGTTCTGTAGGCAGAATTCAGGAAGACCACATCTGTCCATGTACTCATACAGCACCTACTTCTCATTAACAGGTTTTAGCCTTACTGATTTCCTTTTCATATACGGCAACTCTGTTTCACGGATCACAGATAGAGATGCTGAGTTTGTTAAGATAAACATTTATAAGGCCTAAGTAACATGTGACTCCAAATCTCATTGAAGATGCATGGGTCCTGAGAGCCTGATCTCTGAAATAAATAGATCTTGGGCTCCTAAACCAGCTAGGGGCTTTTGAAAATGCTATGCCAAGTAAGGAAGCTGCCAGCTGAGCTAGGCGTAGGTCCTGATCACCCACGTCACAGTCGTGTGCCCTAGCCGTTTGGACATCTTGTCTATGCCGTGCAGCGATGCTGAATGGCTGCATCTAACTCACACTGCCTGGAGAATGAGTTCATCTATCTGGTGCAGGAGAAATCTGCATTTATGTTTTGTATGCTCTATAAATTCAGTGTCATAATAAAAAGGGTCTAAATCTTTACTGAATAATTCATTTTCATGCATAGGGAAGAAATAATGACCTATATTATATTCCATCTATCATTTAGTAAGTTCTTGAGATTGATCGGCCGGTGGGTTTCGGAAATCACCGATGACTAACAGTGCGCTGCGGACTGGCCTGCCTGTTACCCAGACGTGGCTTCACCTGACAAACATTATTTAGACAGCATTACGGAGGGGCAATACACTGGGGAGCTGCCAGGAAATCAAAGATCATTTAAAATGCAGAATATGTCATTGCAAACAATTGGTCTTGCTGATGCATCTCTGCCTTTGGCGTTACCCCCAGTGTCTACAGCAAGCTACAGAAAGACACTGGGAGATACGCCTTGCCAACCCTGCCTTGGAGAAGATGCGGCACGGAGGAAGGAAGCAACATCTTCGGGGGCCGTGGTTTCAGACCAGTTGTGGGGGTCAGGGAGGGTTGGCCAGAGACAGGCCACATCTCCAAAGAGCTGGGAGAAGGCTTTCTACATGTCCCCGGCGTTCGTAATAGAGGACAGGCTTTCAAATGCACAGCACCCAGCAGCTTTGTTGTGATACTCGTAGGCAAAATTTCAACAGACTGCAGACTTAGTGGGTTAGGTATTTTTTACTGTGGTTTTTTTTAGGCTGTCCGTCCTTTAATATCCACCTGCATTTCCTAGCGGTGAGCTCTACAGGTCACCAGTCCTTCTTTCTGTTACCAGCTGCTGAATCACATGAAACGAAACCACAAAACACAACACCCGAACGCTGCCCTTCTGCCGGATTTGCAGGTACCCGCGACCGGGCGCTGCCCCTTCTCCAGCAGCTGGCCAGGGAAAAACTAACAAAAGCCACCTGAGTTTGGCTGCGCATGCAGGAGTTATTTAAAAACACGGCGGCCAGTCCCTAAACTGAAATAGGTTATCCCAGAACCAGTAATTTTAGGGAAGCAATACCGGTTCACACCTAGTGCAAAGGTGGCTCTAGACTTTTTTGGTAGACACTGAAGTTTTTTCCCAGTGGAAGTTCCAGATCTGCACCGAGTTATTTCAGCATCTTGCTAATGAAGACATTACACTGACCTTATTAAAAACATTGGGATTTTCATCTTAATTGAGAAAACAGCATTTTTCAACTGTTTCAAAAGAAGAATAAAACCCAAATATTATCAGGCCCATCTTTTAGATGATAAGGGAGGGGGGGAAGCTCTGTGAGGAAAGATTTCAAAGCCTGCTTTGTTTTCATCAGCTTTGAAATCAACAGACAGCCCTGAGAATTTTGTTTTTCAGAACGACGGTGTTTAATTCTATTTACTACTTCCAGGCAATTCTATATATATACACACCAAAAAACCCAACCAGACCACTTTAAACAAATCCTCCTGCTTTTTTCAGATGTGTCATTTCTCCTGCGGGTAGGATTGCAGGATACAGATCAGCTAAGTTAAAAACAAAAACAAAACAGGGAGGAGAGGCAGGGGAAGAAGAGGTTTTGTTTTGTCCCTGTGCAGCTCTCCCTGCTTGATCTGGCTCAGGTGACCATCTCACAGACACCTTTACTTCATCTTAAGGAGGGGTTTAGTGCAGATTTTTTTCAAGGACCTTTCCTTAACTATGCCAGTTGATAGCAGCTGGAAAGCCAGGCACCCATTTCTGTGCTTAGAAATATTTGAGCAACCTGAGTTATCCCTTGCGCTGCCTCCCGCTATGGGACAGTTTGGCCGCAGTTTCCAGCAGACTGGTGCTGGCTTTGCTCTGCCGTACGTGGCTGTGCTGGGGCAGAGGCCGAGAGCAGCAGCAGCAGCAGGAGCAGGACGGGGGCTCCAGCCCCAGCACCGTGCCCCGCTGCCAGCAACGGGCAGCAGCAGGACATCCTTGTGCTGCTTCTACGGCCCCGGCCCAAGAAAGCACCTAAGGGCCCGGGCAACGCCACCGCCTCTTGCCGATGTTGCACCGGGGGGAGATGCACTTTTTGGGCCACAAATACTCGTGGCTAGAGTTATGCCAGGAATCCCATTTCCTTCCCTCTACAAAAACGAGGCCATCTACCTTATTTTTCTACCTGATTAATTGTAACCAAAGGCCTTTAAGATCCTCTGATAAACTGTTCCCAAAGTCCCAACTAATATTATGAACTATGAATCTTCTCCTATAAATAATTCCCAGAAGTAGATCAATGCTACAACTGAGTCAATGGATTCACTGGAACCATTTCTTCCTGTTACTCCTGGATTTTTTTTCCCTGTCGCCACTAATCAATTATGATGATAAAACTGCCCTGGAACACCCCCAAAATAAAGATAAACAGTGTGTATTATCAGAGGCTGGGGATGTGTGCAGCATTGAAGATGCGTTACCTTCTCTGTGGCACATTTGTTTTCCCCTACAGACAGTTAAGGGAAAAAAAAAAGGAGGCACAGTAAATGAATGGTCTGGATGTAACACAGCATTAATTCCCTGACCTTCTGCATTGAGTGACTAAGAATCTCAATCTCAATTATTCCTTTCATGATGGAATCTAAAATAGACACAGCAAGTCCTCACATTCTTGCTCAAAACCAGGAGAGGTGGAATGAGACGAGCCCGATCATTCGGTACTGAAACCACATTCATTATCAGTTCCATGTCATTCAAAAAAATTGACTGCAGGAGAAAGCAAGAGCATCCAAGGAGAATTACTGCAAAACGTGCACAGGCAGTATCTGTATAAATACAGACACACGGTTATATATGCATATGCACTTAAAATTCACAAGTCTGAAGCTGAATTGGGGGTAGGAAAAACAAGTCGCTCCCCAGAGGCATCATTGCTATAAATTTCCAACAGGCAGATCAAAATTGATGAAAACACCCTGAAAGGTTGATAAGCAAAACCAACTCTCTGTAGATGGTGGGGATCCTCGCAATTATGCCAGTTCACCCCCACTAACAGGGACGATCTGGGGGGGCCCGTTACGAGATCTGGCCGCACCACGCAACCTGGCAAGGCTCAAGGATGGGAGACCATATGTGATGAGGCCCAAGGAGAAGGTAAAGGGAACCATTCATTCTGCAGGGTTAATTGCTCTGCAGATCAGCTCTGTTGCACAGTTATGTCCCAAAGCATCTGCATTCAGTGGCTGATCTAATGGTGAGAACAAAGAATTTTTCAGATTTGCCTGGCTGTCAGGAGCGCGGGGAGGACACGTCCCACCACGTCCCCTCGCCCAGAGGAGAGGCACCACGGCGGCCGCCACTCTCCATCTGCAGTATTTTGTCCCTTTAGCTGTCTGAGCCATACGCGCCTCTGGCCAATGGTCACATTTTGAAGTTTGGGCATTCCTGCACCTCTGGCACACTGGAAATGGCAAAACCACCAATTTCTGGTGTTTCCTGTCTGACTTTAGAAGTTAACTGGTTTATTTACTTCTCTCCAGTTAATCAAATAATTCTTATTGCCGATACAGCAAATTCCATTACCATTAAGTTCACATCAAAGGAGACATGAGCAAGAAAGTTTCCACGAAGCTTTAGACTATCTCAGCACAGATCTTCGATGGGTAAAAAATTGTCAGTTACACTAGCAATGTATATTGGCTACAGATCAACCGCTCGTGCATGCACCTTTAAAGGTATTTTTCTGCAGCTGAAAAGCAAGGATAAAAAGGCCCCAGACCCAGCTGTGCGAACCTCTGCATGCAAGGGGCTGTATTCTCAGCTACACTTGGCCCCGTTACAGCGTCACGGTACGGCAGTCTGCAGGCAGGAGCCTCGCTCATTGAATGCGGTGGCTATTACCAAGGCTCCTTGGTCCCCCCATCCTGGATTTACCTTCAGCGTAATTCACTGGCTTTCCAGCAGCAGATGTGAACTGGACTCCAGAGTTTGCCTTTCTGGCCAGGGCCTGGCGGAGCATGTGGGAAGGCTGAAAGAAGCCTGGGAGACAAGAAGTCATATGCAGCCTCTGGCCATATCTTAAATTCCAGCATTGTACGTCAGGAAGAAATGTGCCTGGTAAATGTAGCTGTAACTACATTAAAACACCATAATTTAATTCTAACCACATCATTAGGGAGGCGCAGATCAGATAAGCATGAAGAGCTCAGGAGAGATGAAGCTGGTGTTTGCCCGCTGCACCGGGCTCGTGGGAGCTGTGCCCCGCTGACACCCGGCCCAACCCTGCACGCTGCCGCACCTGCGAGGTGGAGCAGATTTCAGGCTTGGAGAGCATCGTGCTTTCTCCTCGTGGGATGTTGCACGCATTTAAACTGCAAACCCACCTCCGCAGAAGGCATCCTCCGCTCCCTCTTTCTGCTCCAACCTGCCGTTCGGCAAAACCGCTGCACCCAGAACAGGCAGATCTCTGCACCCCCTCACCTGGGAGGGTATTTTGATCCACTGACCTGTACCAGTCATACGCAGTCCTTCCTGTGTCTGAGAGGCTTCGTCAGTGCCTTCATGCCGGGGTGGATGACAGCAGCAGCATTTGCCGAGCGGGAGGGAGCACTGGCAGCCCATCGCTGAGCTCCTGCCCCAACACCCCACCACGCTCTCCAGCCCTTTGCCACGCTGCCCAGGGATCTCCAGCATCCCAGCCCGGAGCCTGGCAAGGGGATGCGAGTGAGGAGGAGTCGCTGGCTCCCCACGACAGCCTCTTCCGGACTCATCCGTCCCCACATGCTGTCACCTGAATGTTGTCCTTCGTCAGGGCATCGGTGCCTTGGCCTAAATCACACCAGACCACCACGTCTGGCCACGGACCAAAACCCAGTCTTTGAGTCATTACCAATAAATGTCCTCATATCAGGGAGCGTTCTTCTTCTCCATGCCAACCCTTTGTCCTCTTCTCGTATTTAAGAAATTCCTCATCTTTAAGCAGTCTCTTCCCTTAGATTTAAAACACTGATGTGCCGACTGTCAAGGTCCTGGATTCGTGGTCTGACTTTTGGGCAGCCATGAGATTAACTCTTCTGTTCCAAATCATCTCAAGCAGAGGTTAATGCTGAACTTGTGCTTGTGCCTTTGCTGAATCAGGGCTTTGCCAACTTCCTGCTTTATTTATTTGGCTTTCTGCGATTGCCGAGCCGAGATGGAAAGGATCCTACCTTGAACCTCCCCTGGGACTTCTTGTGATAAAAAGCAAAGGCTGCAAACATTGCGGAGTCTCTGCTGCATTAGGAGAGGAGTTTTGTGAAGATTCATGTCTTTCATATTGTTCTATGAAATTAAAGAGCAGAGGAAAATCACTCTCGAGGAAGTAAAGATCTACTGCAGCAATTTAGATGTAAACATAATTAAGCAACTGGTCCTGACATATGTGTCACTTCTTGGCCAAAGTTCAACTGGAGTTTTCATCGATGTTAAGATCAAGCTATGCAAATAATTTGAACAGGCTTCGTCAGGAAAGTAAGACCCAAAAGAGATTTTGGGTGGCAGGATCTCTAATAACGCTCCCCTCGGTCCTTCTGAGCTGGATCCAGATCTTTGGGTCCTTCGTGTCTCTTCCTGCGTCATCCACCTGCCACACTGCAGCTTAATATCCACACTTAAACATGGATAAAAGCCTGTGCAAGCCACAGCTGACAACACAGCAAACCTGGTTTTCAGCCTCCAGATGCCAAATCAAGACATGCTGCGATGGCGTGTGGAGCACTAACCTGTAATACAGTCACTCTGCCGCTTCATAGTTATTTAAAAATACTTTGATGGGTTAACTTCATATGAAGGCTCTCAGATGGATCGGGTATTGTCTCTCTCCCCTCTAACTTAATGCCAGATTAGGTATCGTGTGTCCTCCTGGAGGTGACACGCAGCCAGATTAAACTGGCATAGACGCCCTACCGTGTCGTCTGGCTAAACGTGACAGCCCTGAGATTACGTCCCTCCATCCCACCCGCAGCGGCTTCCCTTACGGCGTGATGACATGGGGTGCAGAGCCTGGAGCTGGGGCGAGCCGGGACCCCGGTACCACACTGCGGGAGAGGGACATTTTTAAAACCTATCTTAAATCAGTTCAGCTACAATTGTGGGAGCCAGGTCAAGAGCTCCCAGCGTTGGATCGGAAATGCTACAGCCCCGTGCCTCAAAAAACCAAACCAGTACAAAATCCACTCTGCCCAGTTAAAGTTAGTTCAAAGTACTGTGTATGCATGACTCTGTCTCGGCAGACGTTGTGCCAGATTGGGTGCGACCTTTTTCTTCCACAGCCTGGCACAATAACGCACACCCTAACTAATTCAACCAAAACCGGACTGTGTATTTACCCCGACGCAGATCACATCTGTCCTGTCCGCCAGCCCAGCAGCACACGGACCCCGCGCGAGGAGCTGGAGAATCGGCTTCAGGCCGGGTCTGCAGAGTTGCACTTACTGAAGCAAAAGTGGTTCAAACCCAGGTCAGCCATGGGATTCTCTGTGCAAGCTTTTCTGAATTAGTTTAAACCTGGCTGGCACAGGGTTAGTTGTACGTTTAACTAACTGAAATAAGAACTGGGGATTTAACACTCGGTTTTGGTAACTTGTTTTTGAACAGGCAGAACTACAAATGTGCAATCTATAAGTGTGAATACAGTTATGAACTGGTTATAGCTGAGCAAAATCAAGCTGCTCTTAAGCTGAGCTGGGAGCATCGAGCTTTGGTGGTGATATTTAGAGCTTTCCCAAGTCCCTGGGTGTGGAGTGGTTTTCTAAAATTGCTGGTTTTTTTCTTTTCTTTTTGTTTAAAGTAAATGTATAGTCTTTGAAGCTCCAAGGGAAGAACTTGAAAAATGTGACCTTTAGAGCTGTGATACTAGATGACAAATAAAAAGAATCCAAAGGACAATCCCTTTAAAAATATACGTGGCTATTACTTAGCGAGCAGAGAAAAGAAACAAGGATGACATGTTTTGCTTGGAGACCAAGATTGACGGCAGGCTCACATGTTATCCTCAAAATATTGGTGGGATAACATGGTATTGGCAAACGCCAATGTATGTGACATTGCTTGCCCGATTTTGCAGGACCAGGTGCTGTCTGGGTTCGGGGCTCGCTGGGCTGAGCCGCCAGCCGTGCGCAGACCCGAGGCGCCGGCGTTTCCAGCAGAACTGGTGCAAGGCTGCTTGAGGAGGCTGAGGCTAAACGCGCGGCGGCACTCCAGAAGGTGACATTTGCTTAGCTGGCACTTGAGAGCATTTCAGCTTCACCTTTCCAAATCAAAATCTCTGCATCATTTGGGAACCACGCCTGGAGGCCCACCGGGATCCTCCGCGGCTACTCTTCACGCCATTTCTCATCAGGACACTCTTTCAAGGAAAAGAAAAAAACTTGGAAAATTTGCACAATACTTAGCTGGGGTGGACAGAGTCTCCTGGACTTGTTCTTCCTGACTGAGGCCATTTTGGAGTAATACATCATTAAAGCTCTGTTGCTCTCATGATGTATTAGTGTAATGCATCATCAGAGCAGCATTGCTCCAGTGATGCATTACTCGTCACATAACGTTAGCCTCTCACCACCCGAACATCCACCAGCAAGAACACGGTCAGGACAGCCAGTACATTTTAATTTATTATTTTAAAAAACTTTTGGAAACTTGCACTGTTTATTTTGAAACTCAGTTTTATTTCCTTTTGGGTACCCAGCTGGGACCAGCGGTACCGTTTTCAGGTCTCTGGAGAACAGCTGCCATTCCTGGAGAATACCCCACAGGCTTTACCGTGCCATGCTGCTTAAAAGGTGAAAACGATTTTAGGAACAAACTGAAGCCAATGGAAACTCCCTAGGGTTTCTTCACATTTTACATTGCGTATGCTGCCAGCCCAGATGAGTTATGTCTGCAGTTTATCCAAAGAACAAGAATCGCAGGGATTGCAGCCTCACAAACGTCCTCTGACCCCCCAGCTGCCAAAAGTAGGTTGAAGCCAAGATTTAGAAAAACTTACAAGCCTAGGGTTAATTTATACCCAGATTCCCCACCCAGACGCCAAACTCCTTGTGCCGTGTTTCCCACGGACCATGTCAAAGCCTTTGGTGGTACTTAACCGGTGGGAAACGCTGCACACAAAGGACCGAGGAGGAGTTCAGTTTGCATCGTCTGAGCCCACGTGCCTCGGTTTCCATGTTTAAGGCAGCAGGCTTTTGCTCAAGATTCCCAGCGTTGCTATCTGGAATGACCCAGCAGCCTGAGCTCGGATACAGCGGGATATTTAAGCTCACGACTGCCCGTGTGTATAGGACAGTGGGAGCTCCCCACCAGCCACCCACGACACCTGCCCAGCCTGAACCTCCCTCGCCCCGGAGCAGCCCTAAGCAGGCAGCACGGGCAGGAGAGCCCAGGCCCGGGCAGAGGGGACACGGCAGATGGGAAGGGGGAGCATCACCCCAGTGCCTCCGCCCTTGCCAGGGCTTTGCTCCTCTCCCCTCTTCCCCCGGTGCAGAGATGTTGCTGGAGCTCGCACCGAGCCCCGCAGCGCTGCTCTCTGTTCTGCATCTGCTTTGAAAGACACCAAATAAACACAAACTGCATGGGACAGACCCCATTCCTGCTGCTGGTCTCTCTTTGGGAGCAAACCCTGGCATGACTCTGTCTCGCTGGAAACATCTTCCTCGCCTGTGCAGAGGAAGCACTGCAACCACCGAGGGCTCTCCGTGTCGTCCAGGTGTCCGTGGGATTTCTCATAAAACCATCATCCAGGTAAACAGGCCACAACAGAGCTACTCAGCAGACTACTTTAAACATAATCTGATGAAGAAATCCGACTTGAAAGTTTAGTCACAGCAGCCCATCACACTATTTTGGAGATAAATTTCTGAACCTTTCCCTTCAAAGGCACTCCTCCTGCAGTGCGTATCGCTCGTCAGCGTAGCTATCAGATCAGCAAAGCGCACAAAGCCTTTTGCCATGAAAGTGAGGGGTGGCTTACTGCATTTGAGTCACCTCCTTGGTGGCCAGAGGGATAAATACAGCAAGACTAAATGTCTCCAAAAGCTAGAGAGAGAGTTGTTTCCCAAGTTCTTTGCTTTTTAATCCATTTTTCTTTCATTTTAGTACCGTGCATCTCTAAGACCCATTCCAGACGGTGCCCCCCGTCGCACAGGGGGGTGGACCAGAGGGAAAGGCAGGGACTGCCACCGCAGACGAGGACACCGATCCGCTCACGGTCCTGTGGGGAGGAGGTTCAGYGGGCAGCAGTGGAGTAATGCTGTCCATAGAGGCACGAAATTCCTTACCTTAGGGGAGAAAGCCCTGAAGCCTCAGTGCTTATATCCCTTTCAGATCTCTGCCTTTGTTTTTTAACCCTGGTTGCAACTGTCCAAATATCCCATGTTTCCCCTGAGAGTTTCTCATCCTCCTCTGAATTTCCAGCCCAGCATGGGGAGTTACTGGAGACTGAAAAAGAGTAGGGATTTTGGCATGTCTGTGCCAATCCATTTCTCTCTGCATCGATTTTCCCATGGTCGGAGCACACCACACACACAGAGAGTTATAGTGGCACAGGGATGGATGGTACCCAGCCTGACATAAAACAGAAAGCCATCTGATACATAATGGACCTTCAAAATATTTTGAATACATGGTGGATCAGGATGATGAGTTTATATCTGAGCACCTTCCATCCAGATTTACTGTACTGTCACATCAGGGCTGGAGAAAAAGTCCTGGAAATACCATGTGAAGGAGAGGAACCGTAGTCTAGAGGCTGAAGTCCTCAATTCTGTTTCAGGTGCTGCCTTTTAAATGTTGAGAGACATCAGGGAAGTCACATTTTACCTTGCTGACTCCCTCCTCTCTCTCTCGAGTGTTATTCCTCCAGTTTCCTGCACCGGCGCTGCCCCTCACCACGCAGCCCAGCGGCTCTGGGCAGCGAAGGGCTTCTGCACCGGCACGAGGACCACGGTGTGTCCTTCCCTGTTTGGCATCCCCGTGCATCTGTTTGACACAAGTACGTTTACAAACCCACTGTTAATACAAGGCACTTGGAAGGAGCAGGTGATGGGCAGTAACAATTATCAAAGCTTTATCTCTTTTAAAGTCTTTTTTTAAAATGCATGGAAGTTACTCCTCTCTCCCCTTTTTGCTCACCTCCTTGTATCGCTGCAGTTTACCATAGATGTAACACTGCTGGTTTGAATCAATACAGGGACAGTATTTAGCTGTTCCGTATCAACAACAACAAAAAAAAAAAGTTAAAACCAACACAAACTTAGCTGAGAAAGTAATAAGAAGGCAAACTCAATTACTATTTCATCTGGCATTATTGTGGCTTTGCTGCTCTTTGTCAGGGACTTCTTCCAGGCAAAATTGGAGAGATTATCTTGTCTGGATGTTATGAAGTAGCTAATCCCTTCCGCAAGTGGAGGAGAGCCAAATGCTTCACGTTGGGGCAGCAGAAGTGTAAATATGGTGACAAAGTGGTGCCACCGGCTCCCTGGCTCCAAAGGCAGCCTTTTGCCAGGGCTTTGCACGGTCCGCATCTTTGCAAGATACCAAGATTTCTCCAAGATTGCCGAAAAGATTTCCCCTTTCCCGGCCCAGAAGCCGATCGGAGCTCGCAGCTCTCCCCGCAGCCCCGGCACAGCCCTTGACGGCGAGCCCCAGCCGCACACCCTGCCTGCCTCGCCGCCGCCGGCGGACAAGCCCCGCGCACCGCCGGCAGGTCAGAGCGCACGCACAGCAGCTCTGGTCACACCAACAATTCATTGGTTTAACAAGACCAGCATAACTAGCATTAAGACAGCAACCGGCACCGCAACGTGCAGAGGTGCCGGGGCCAGCAACAAGCAGGGAAGAGCTTGCCCAGCCCTGAAAAGGCAACTCGGGGTCAGGGGTGTGGGGCAGGAGCCACTCGTGTGTCCCAACGCTGTTAACCACAGCGCGAAAGGCTCTGGCAAACGTGGCCCAGCGCAGAGAGGGACGGCGAGGTGTTTGGGAACCGAGAGCCACGGGCAGGGACAGGGCTTCGGCTGCGGGTGAGTAAATCCCCCCTGGAGCCAGCGGATTCGGCACGCTGTCTCCTGCGCTGCTTGTGGGGAACAAGAGGGAAAAGGTATTTTTAGAAAAGAAAAAGGCCACTGTTTAATGTCACTGTGCTGAGTTAGCTCTGTTCCAGCTCTGCCGGCGGCAGACATCCCCGCCGGGCAGCAAGCACGGCTGCTGTGAGCAAACTGCTCGTGGGAGGCAGGGACTCCCCTCCACGGGCACCCCGGGAAAGTCGCCGGGACTGGAGCAACGCCACTCTTCAGGCAAACCTTCCTGGTGAAGAGCAGAGGTTTGATCCTGCTGCGATGGAAAGGGAGGCAGAAGCCCTGTCGTTCCCGCACCACGTTGCCGACCCCCAGCAAAGCCGACCTGGCAGACCCGTCCCTGCCGGGGCACGCTGCCACCTTCCCCGCGGTGTTGCCCTCCTCCCAGCCTGGACCACGCCACCGCAAACGGCTCTTCCCTGCGTCACCATCGGTCTTGCGTGAGGAAGACGGCAGCGTGAAAGGATAAGGGGTGCCTCGAGAGCTCCGCTACCTGCCCCAGCAGACGGCAGCGGCTCCCTCTCCCTGTGAAGCTCCTTGAGCAGAGGTGAGGATGAGGATGTTCCTGCCTTCCTCCATCCAACCAGCTACAGGACACCCTGCGGCAGGGCATGGAGTAGAGACCTCAGAAAGCAACATCAGGAAAAAAACTACTCACCTATGTTGTAGTCACTAGATTTTATATGTCATATATAAAAAAACTCCAGGGCCATTATTTCCAGTAAAGACAAAGTCTTATTTTCATGTAAGAATGGCTATTTTTTTGTCACTTCATACTTAAYGTAAGCAGGGTAAGGTTGCCTTAAACAGAAATTCATAAAGGTCTAATCTTTAATCACACCGTACATTAACCCAGAGCAACATATTTATGTAAACAGCACTGACACAACTAACACCTTTCGGCTCAGTGAGAGATCTCTATTACAGCCCTGAGAAAAAGAAAATCACGAGCCCTCATATATCACCATCGCCGGGATGAAGCCCGCTTGCCCTCCCTCTTCCATAACGATAACAGAGAGACAAAACAATATCTCACCTGCCCATCCACCCCCCACGCCCCTCTGAGAGCCAGAAGCTCAGGTAAAACGTATTTGCAAAGCTGGGGAAGCGCAAAAGGTTCCTCAGCTGGAAAAACTGACCAGCCACTCAGCACCATCTGCGCGGATGTGTCTGTGTATATACACACATGTATATATTTAATGATAATTACTTCTTTTCAGCAGCAAGCAATGTGCCTGTTACAACCAAAAATGATTTTGCTATTTCAACGTCGGGAAATCTGCAAGTCAAAGGTGAGGGAACGACTGCACAGAGCAGCCAATATTAAAAAAATCACAATCTGGCAGCCAGCAGCAGCCTGCGATTTCTGGGAGAGCTGGATTGCCAATCATTTTTATACCTCTGCGCTTTAAATAGCAATAATGTGTTGAATGTGAAATTGCCTGTGCTGATGTGGTTTGCTTCACGCTATTAAAATACAAGCGTTGGGACACATATTACACATTTGTGATTCTTCTGAGACAGTGTTGGGGAAAAAATACAAACGCCAGTAGAAATTGGGGAGGGCGGCAAGAGGTAAAGGGGGAGGGAGAAGTGGACAATAGGGTCTCTGAAAGATCACAAGTATACAAAAGGGAACAGGGAGAACACTGTTTAGCTCTTCTGGATATGCCCAGGAAATAGCCAATTATTTCAAAGTCATTGGAGTACATTAAGTGATGGAGATTCTTTCTTATAACGTTTATTCCCTATTCGATTTCCATTTGTTTTGCTCTGGTTTGGCCCATGCCAGATCAACACTTGGCCCAACACCTGAGCCCCTGTTTTGGAGCTAGGCTGCTGCTGTGCTTTTCTGCAGCGTTTTTTCCTTTACACAGACAAAAGCACCAGCAAAAGGTGCCCGCTATCATTGCGCCCATTTAACAGAGGCACAGAGCGGTTACGCAATTTGCCTAAGAAACAGGTAGCACAGCCATGGAGGAGGTGAGGGCAGAAACCAGCTCCAGCAGTTTCTTTGTGGAAGATACCCGGGTTTGCCAGCAAGCCGACCAGCGTCCCGTGTCACACGCTGGCTGGCGTTAGCCTCCTGAGGAGCCTGCGAAGGGCCGGAGGTGCCACCTGCACCGCAGCATCCCTCCAGGCAAAGGCAGCTGCAGCTCTGCCTGCTTCCAGGTAATTCCAGCTGGGTCCGTGGGAGCGCAGCCATCCTGCCACGCAGGCGTCCGCTCGCGTGGGAGCCGTTTAGCCGGTTCAAGAGCAAACCAAAGGTAGGATGAAGCATTGGATAGTGCACGGGTAACCTGGCTCCCAACTGAATTTTGGGTTTGTAGGACTGGTCCTGCCTGTGCCTGCTGCAGTGTGCCTAACCCAGTACCTTGCATCAGAGAAAGGAGCAAAGACTCCTGCAGGAGCTGCAGGACGCTGGACAGTTGGTTAAACTGCCCTCTCAGTATTTGGGTTGGTCACCCAAATCCCACCCTCAAATCGTATAACTGTTCCCATTACACACMCCCCTACGAGCAGCCGGTCAGTTTAGCCAGGACTTCCCAAGACCATCAGTAATGGTCCGGCAGCTTCGCCTGGGCAAGGACGGGGAGTGCTGAATCCTTACCAAACACATTGCTTTGTGTCTTCATAGGAGCGTTTTTCCTCCAGATCAGGTAGTCATTATGCACTCTGACAGCCACATAACTCTTTTTGGATGAATAGATCCCTTAGTCTATGATTTTACAGCCTTACTTATACACAAGTATCCACATATAATGCATATCTGTATAAAAAAGTATGCAAGCCATTTCTGCATAAACAGCTATACTCCTGAAAGAGGAAAAAACTATGATGTACGCACAGGTTATTTCCATCCATCTAAGAAGTTACCGCATGATTAATTAATCTCCACCCTGCTTTCTGCTCTCTACCAACACCCCTCTTCTCTGTCGACATATAAAGAGCCATTTCTCAGTCACAGCTTCCAGGTGCCAAACTTCTGCAAAGCCTTTCAAGAATAGGACATTCCTAGCTCAGATGTATAAAAAACATGTGTTGAGGGTGAATAAAATAAAAATACCCATGCGCCTTTAATATTCTCAGGATTCGTTTTGCTACAGCATCATCTAGCACCCTGGGCCAGGCTGGGTGGCCGCTGTGCCGGGAGCTGTACGGAGGAGCAGCGGGATGGGGGGTCCTGCCGTCGGGAGCATGGCAGGGAGACAGGCGAGACACGGGAGCGGGAGGCGGAGAACTGGGATGCACGTGTTACAGAGAGGGAACAAAGCAAAGAGATTTAAGGTCCTGTCATAGTCGAGAGTTTTATTAGTCCATCTGCAGCAGATATAGGACTGATTTTTTTTATTACTATTTTTTAGGGGAATAGGCATGCTGGTAAAGTCCTAGCAATAAGAGGTGCCAGAATGGAATAAAAACTGAAGTATCTCTGTTCATCATACTCATGGACCCCGTGCTCTTTAAACAAGGTCACACAAAACCACTACTCGAACCCATATTTCTCCAGCCCCTTCGCTGCCTCTGCCGAGCGGTACCAGCCCCCTCCCTCCGGCCCCGCGCACAGCACAGCTCCTCTCCTCACCACGCTCTGACTTTGCTGTAGTTTGTCACTAGCAGCCAGCACCGACTTCACCTTGAATGGCAACATCCTCCATCCATCCTGCAGCACATCGCTGCCCGCCCGCTCGGGAGGAGCAGCGGCACGGCTGGACCTCAAACCCAGACAGCCAGAGAGTACAACATAATCAGAATAAAAAGGCTGAGAAAACTAACTTTAAAATGTTAAATGAGAAGAACAAAGACTTTAGACACAAGCTGGAAGACAAATTGCGCTCAGAGGAGAAAACAGCCCGGGGGGTTAGGTGCAAAGGTGCTGTGTTTACAGCAGTTGCGACGCAGAGGAGATGGCAAGTGAGATATTGATTTGATAAGCAGATGAGCTGAAATTCTGAATGCATTGAAGATGCTGATAGGAAAAAAAGAGGTAGATGGAGAGACAGGGGAATGCAAGAGAAACAGCTGTGTACACTGAGATGCATGAGATGTTATGGAAAATAGAAGGTCATCATGATCCATGAAATTCTCAAAAGAAATGGGAGAAGTGGAGATCGCAGGGAGACAGCAGATGTTTTCATGCCAAGACAATGATGGAACAGTAATTACAGCGAGATAGAGCATCCTGCATAGTCACAGCAACAAAGAAACAAAACAAAACCCCACACCAGACATGTTTGATTGGCAACTGGAAAAGGCTACAAAAAAGTAATAAGCATTTAGCCTTCTATTACACAGGAGTCAGACAAGTGGAAGAAAGAGGGCACCTCTTCACTGCAGAGCAAGAACACTGCCCAAGAGGTCAAGCTGCTAACAAAAATCCATGTATTTCTATGGGTCTCACACACGATAGAGCTGGGGGCTCAGAAGTAGAGTTTTCTCCCCATTTGCAATAAGGGGGGAGTCCAGGCACATACGGCCTGAGGCTGGGATGTTCAGCAGACAACGGGGCAAGCGCTTCTTCACCATTCCTGGGCAAACCCATCCCAGGTGTCCTGCTCAAGGTCGAAACCCGAGCGAGCAGCAGAGCCAGGAACAGACGGTGGCTGCCGGGGCCCCGCGCACCTCGGGGGGGTCTCGTCCCGTCTCAGCTGCCGCTGGCAAGTCCCCAGGGGTCCAGAGGAGGACGAGCGTGGTCTGAATCTGGGGTCAGGGCTTGTGTGCTTGAAAGCTCAGCTGTCCTCGCAAACTGCCAGCCCTGCGGTGTAGTGACAACCCTGCAAGTGGCAGCAACAGCACTGGGACACCGAGGGGAGGCCGAGGAGCCAAAGCTCTTCAACTGGGGGGGCTCTGGGCACGCCAGCAGGCACCATGAGCCCCCATCCCGGAGGCTTCAAAAGCATCCCTGGGAATACAAGTCTACATTAAGCAAAGGCAACTAAGGGAGGAAAATTAGAAACTCACAGGGGCTGGAGCAGCATAGAGTACTACAGGAGGTAAAAAGAGCCCTCAGATACGTGTCTGCGTGAACATCACCACAGGTTCCCACGTTCTGACTCAGATCTGCGCAAGGGCCAGACTTCTTATTTTGCAAGACGGTTTATCCTCCGGTTTGCCGCACTCTGTGCCTGTTAACACAAAGCTCACGAGGTCTGTCCGGGCAGATGTACACGGTGCTCGCTGCCTTCGGGAGGAGGAAGAAAAGGAAAAGAGAGGGCCCTGGGATCGCACTGTTTTATCAGGTGCCACGATATACTTCCAAATACAAAAGTGACCACAGTTACAGTCAATACGCAACATGCATTTAAAATCCTGGGCTGAGGCAGCAGCCGGGACAAGCCAGCACAGCACCGCTGACTTCACTTGCTCCACAAGACTTTATACCGGCAACGTCCGAGCCTTCGTTTGTACGACGGGTCTCTAAGGACAACTTTCCCTCTGCCTACCTGGGGCAGCACCGTGCCGCTCGACTCGCCGGCGGCACTGCCCGTGGCAGGCGGCAGCAGTCCTGCCTGGCTCRCGGTGCCCGAGCACGGGGCTTCTCAGAAAAAGTCAGGAGAGGCAGAACTTGGCTCCTGTGCGTCCTTACTTCCTTCTCCCTCGGTGATGAGAACAGGTTTGAATTATTTTTGTTGGGTCTTAAAAAACAAAGTAAGAATACAGCTGTGATAGATGGCATCCTTTGCCTACAAAAAGGCTCCTGAAAGTGCCGGTTTTGTCTATGTCAGAGTAATGATATACGTTCAGGTAGTGATCTGTCTCTAAAATACAAATGGGCTTGGAAGTATGAAAATAAGGTTTGAATTTATTGCTAATTAAACAAAATAAAAACACCTTCATGCACTATATTTGCAGCATCTCAACAGGAATATTTTTTCCTGTCTCATTCGTACTTGTCCAGCCGTTGCCTCTTTGTAAAAAGCACACCGAACTGTGTTTTTCACTATCCACATCTACAAGTCCGTTTTTCAGTGCGAGCACAACGAGCTCGCTTCATTTTGGCTAAGGGAAAAAGAAAATTATCTGATTTGAAAAAAAAAAAAAAAAAATCTTGCTTCTGTGCACTGGGGTAGCTCTGTGCGGAAAGGCACGCCACAGTCACAGAAAAAAAATCCAAGCAAATTAGGGGTCAGTCTCTGCAAGTGAAAAGTAACACTTTCTCTTTATCATCTCAAGTCCAGACACTGTGTAAGGACAAATCTGCACAAGCAGAGATACAATCTGGACCTGCGAGCAGAGCGGAACATCCAAAGCATGTAAATCAAGGTCCTATAGATGCATCTTACGGCTCAAGATTATACGTCTTCCTTCAAGGACTGAGAGCCTGAATAGCTACACTTCTTTTGCACTGTTCAGGCAAGAACAACTCAGACTTGCTGACCGGCTGCCGGCGGCGCGACGCTCGGCTGATGCTCGAGTGCCATCTGCTGCTCTCCCCTCGCTCCCAGCGCCGCGAAGACGGGACGGGCACCCAGCCACCCGCCGCCCTCGCTCCAGCTTTGCGTGGGAGCTGGGCGGTCCCGATTTTCATGCTTGACACCAGCACCAAACGCTGGTGGTCTCCTGGGGCAGGAACGGGACCTGGGGGATGTGCAAAGGGGACAGGGCAGGCCCAAAAAACCCCAACCAAACAAAAATCCCAAACAAACCAACTTTTCTCCGCTATGACTCTTTCCTCACCCATTTGTGGTTGTTTTTCTGGCCTCAGCAAGGGTCTGGGGGCAGGACTGGACACCTGCAGCGCTTCATGCTGCCGTTCCTTGCCACGTACCTGCCTACGGCACACTGGTTTACGCCACAGAAGCGCAGCCACGTTGCCTGCCCTGGTGGGAGAGCGATCCTACTTTGTCATCTAGAAATGTAGTAGAAGAGTTATGGCTATGGACCTGATGAGGCAGCCAAACGTTTCGTTCCTGCTCTGACAAAACAATCCTGCCAGTGGAGAACACGTGTCTCTTGAGGAAGGGCTGGGTTCCCCGATGTCCCCCCCGAGCGTCCCCTCCGCGCCGGGGACAGGAAAGCTGAGGAAGAAGGGGAGGCTGCAACGCGGGTGGAGGCAGCAGGAAGCACCAGCAGGCACGCTGGGCGATCGGGGGGCAGCTCAGGGACCTCTGCCTGCTCCCCTGGGAATGGTAACGTCCCTCTGTTACCCACCCGTCGTTTCGCTCCACGTGCTGCCTTGTGGCAGGAAAAGGGGAGCAGCGTGTGGGTCACGCGCAGAGGCTGCAAGTCAGCAGAGCTCTGGACGCCATCAGACCCTGTGCCGTCTGGCGAGGACTATACGGCAGCGTGGAGCGAAGGAAAGGCAGCAGGCAGAGAGAAAACCGGCTCCTGGAGAGGGGTCCGTGCGGGCGGGCAGAGCCCAAGCGCAGAAGCCAGCTGGCCTGAGCTCAGCCCCGCTCCTCGGCCACGTGCCTCTGCCGGTGCGTGGGGACCTGCTCTAGGGCAGCGGGCACGCAGGAAACAGGGGAAAGATCTGACATTTCCTAATGGGATTTTGTCATCTTCTCTGGGCATTAGCTTCAACAAGTGTCTGGATGCCTTAGGGTCAGCTGCTCCTGCAGTCCTATGCAGAGCTTAGCGGGGGAACGTGATATAACCAAGGGATGCTTATGTTGCTATCTGCGGCTACAAACGAAAGAGCATTTCTTGAGAAGGCCAGAAAAGTGGTTTAGGTGCACTTGGAGAGACACAGGCACTCTAGACCCAGACCACACGCAGGAGTGAAACCCAGATCCACAAATTACTTTCAAAGTGCTGTTTTCCAGAAATGAGGGCACCTCACTTGAAACAGCACGAAACATCTCGTCAGCATTTTTGAATCCGAACTGTGAAGTTCAGGTACAAAAAAAGAACATCGCGCACACAACGCACAGAGTTTTGAAGCTGGGACATCAACTGCACAAACCAGTGAGTCCCTTTGATCCCATCGCCCCTCTCCCAGGGGAAGGTTGAAGCCTCAGCGCAGTCACGGCTACAGCACAACTCCTGTCATCTCCTCCTGCTCTCTGCAAGGATGGAGAACACAGTCATAAACATCCGACCCTGGTTTCAGGCACCAAAACACTTACCTGGGAATCTGCAGCAGCTCTTCTACGTTCTTGATTCAGCAAAAGGAGGAAAGCTTCTGGCATGCCATCACCTCAGAAAAGGCACTATAGGGCTGGAGAAGGTCAGGGCTGGATGTCAGGGAGGATGTATGGTACCCACCAGCTCCCACCTAAGGAGCTAAATAGACCTCGGATACTTCAGCCGGGAACAGAGACAGGTGACAGAAAAGAGGTCTATAAACTCGCAGGCAGTATAGACAAGCCAAAGCAGGGGCCATTACTCACCTTTCCGCGGTATCAGGATGATGGATTAGCCAGGGATGCTTTCAGGCAATTTAGAAAACAAACAGGAAGCACTTTTTTCGCTCACACATAATTAAGTTGTGGGACATATTGCCACAGGATGTCGTGAAGGTCAGAAGGACAAATGGACTCAAAACGCCATTACACAAATTCACCAGAGGTAGTTTATACATGTCTATTAAGTGCAACGCTGCATGCAGCATTTGGCTCAGAAGTCCCTGCATTGCTCATAGCTGGAAACTGGGAGTGTGTCGGGGCAAAACTGCTCTGTAGGGGATCCATCTTTTGTACCTTTTGCCCAAATTACCTGGACTGCCAGAGTGGGCAYGGTTCAGGCGGACCTTTGGTCCGATGGGCTGCGATGACCGGTCTCACATGGCAGAGCCCCATCGCCTGGCACTTCTGTCTTACAAGAACCGTTCACATTTCCCCTGGCAAAAAGCCCGAGCCCTGGGCCAAAGTGCCACCATCCCCCCCGTTGCCCAGTGCAGCCAGAATTTTTTCCCTCTTGCTTTGCCATGTTGCTGGTTTTTCTTTTGAAGGGGGTGGGGAAGGAAGGGGAGAGGAAACAGAGGTGACTGAAGCCAAAACACAGCCCCTGAGGCAATAAACTAAATGCAAGACACATGTTCTTTAATTCTAGCTCAGCAGCCTCCGACATGCAGGCTTCCTAGGGACAGCACCGAGACAGGACCCGATAGATTTGTGTGATGCAGTAGAATGAAAGTAAAAAAAAAAGTTAGCATCTGATTTTTTTTTTTTCTTTTTAGGGAAAACCCACTGCCAATGAAGTTTCCACCATGGAACTGCAGAGCCAGGTTCCCTGTGGTGCTGCGAGCAGGCTGCATACGTGGCTGAGAGAGGTAAGGAGCTGAACTGCTCCTTGTGTCAGTGGTTCAAGTGCCAGTGTCAGACAGGGGCACCATTATTCTCCATCTGCTCCAAAAACACTCTCTTTGCTCCTCCCCTCCTCCCTCACTAAGGAGCCTTTGAGTCCACGCACCAGAGGAAAATCATCTCAGGGCTTTGCCTAAGGACTGGCCCCGGTGCTCAAGAGGGTCTGGCAGGAAGGGGCCGCTGGCCCCAGGGACAAGCTCCTGCTCAGCTGCCCAGGGAGGAGGATGGGGGCAGAGGCTGCCAGGCGAGGAAGCCTCGTAGGAAGCCCCCCTCGTCCTAGGAAAGAGCCCGAAGAGGGGAGGTCTGGGCTTCCAGGGGCTGCTCGGCAGGGGAACGCCGGAGCGTGCCTCACGGCTGGCGGGAAGCTCTCCAGGCGGAAGTTATAAATTAGGCATCTCCAGAGACCTCATTCATTTTACCCGTAATAAAATTACCACTTTTCAAAGGGGAAAGCCCCTTTGAATGGCTTCAGTCAAACTAACCCCGTGGGACAGCTTAGCTCAGATGCACGTATGCTCAACCTCAGGTTTGCAGCCAAGAATTATACAGCCGCTTTGGGGACGTGGATGGTATTACGAGCAGCACGACCCCTTCAAAACCCGCCCCAGCTCCGCTCCTGAGGTCTGACGGGGCACAAAGCACGACCGCCGTATCTCGGAAAGGAAGATGCAAATACAACTAACTTGTTCCAACCTGCCCCGTTCCTTTTTTGACCTGTGCCTTTTCCCCTGCTCTTTTCCAAGCAGTCCATGTTCACCTCCCCCCATCTCAGCAAAGCCATTCACCCTTGGCCATAATGGAAAAAAAAACCAAACCACAAAACAAAACAAACCAAAAAAACCCACGCCCCTGGGGTACTATTGAAACTATTAATGTATCTATAGAGGCTGAGACTTTTTATTTTAAAGAAAGAAGGGATGCCTATTTGTTACTTGCCAGCACCTCCTTATTTTGGTTAATCTCACCCTACAATGTTCTATTTACTACAGCTTAAAAAAAGAGGCAGCTTACAACACAAATATGGAAAAACATCCTGTTCCCTATTGCAGAGCCAGAGGAAAACGAGGGGGACAGAGCAGACGCAGGGAGAGCTCCCCACACCAGCTGCCGCAGACTCCTGGCTTTGACGCACCCCAAAGCGAGGGAAAACACCGACACTAAGATGAGTTAAACTTTGTCATGAAGAACAAGAAGTAACATATTCATCCCCATGGACACAAAGTCGTCCAGGACTACTCTAAGCTCCTAAGGGAAAAAAACCCACCACTTCCAAACTAACATGCACTTGTTTGAATCTGATGACTATGGACTGTATGTTGGAAAGCTCTCTGGGACATGGGAATAGAGCTGAGGGAGACCCATTTGCTTCCAAACCCTAAAACCGCAGCATCTGCATTCCCTTGGGATGGTGCTACCACCTCAGGACCGTCAGTCTGAATTATACTCTTCCTCTTCTACTTTGGCATTTGGTAAGCAAGCCTCCTGGATTGCAGCCACCCTGCTCCTACATCCACAGAGATGACAACAGCTCCGTTTCACCTGTTCAGCAAGACTCCAGCATTGGGACCAGCTTCAGAGGAAAAAAACTCTGTATACAGCGAGTCAGAAGGGCACTGGTGTGAGGCGGAGAAGGGTCGAGACAGTACCTGCACAGTACCGTGCTCGTGAGGGACTGCCACCTTCCCAAGGGGGAGGGTATCCACCTCGTGCGGAGCCGCACCTTCTCTGGCAGCAGCTCACCACAGCAAGCAAAGCCCCAGCCCAGTCGCTTCCACGCTTTTATTATTTTATACTCCCATGTTCTGGCAAGGCTGGAGCTAGAGAAAGCAGCAACAATTCTCTCCTCCTCGCACAACCACCGACAGCTTGTAGTTCTCTGTCCCAGTGTGAATCTAGCCCCAGGGGATAAAGCTTCCCTGAGCAAAGAAAAAGCCCTGGAGACAAATTCAGAAGAAATGCAAGTGAACTCCTCTGGGCACTGCACGCACCCGCATCTGACACCAGAGCGCAGGGTTCTTCATTTTCTCTTGACCTTTCATCTCCAGCCCATCCACCATGCCAAACACTGGCAGGAGAGAGCTATAAGGTCACYGCCTTAAGGCTGAAATGCAAACCCTCACAAGAGGTTGGCTCCTGCCCAACAGAGCTGGTTTAATTAGGGGAGACCTCACCTAGCAGGGAAGGTACCCAGTAAGGCGTTGTCAAACTGCTGAACCACTCAAGTTACAGAGCTGAAGGACAGACAACCTCCTTCACAGCTACAAGGCAGCTTTTTCCTCCCCTTAGCCAGAAACTCTGTCCAGGGAAAAAGACAACTGGCAGGCGATTTGAAACAGCAAATTCACAGACTGCCTGCAACTGCAGCAGAGCGCTGCTGTGCACGCACAGCTCGGCACGCCACGCACCGTGCTCAGGATATCAGTAACGTGTTAACCACCACAGTGCAAGAAGCCAGCTACCAAATTTCTACCTGGGAGATCATGCCATGGTGAAAGCCGTCCCTCAGCAGATACTGGAAGCTAGCAAGGATTGAGAAACCTTGTGAAGTGAAACCCTCCTTCCTGGGGTGAGAAGCAAGAAGAAAGGACATTGCCGAACTTTGCTAACTCCCAACCCCACAACTCCCCCACCAAAAATCCCGATGTTTTATTCTTCACCTGTCACTTGCCTAGGCAGCACTGAGTCGTTGTCCAGAGCATCTACAGGTTGTGTGTGTATTTGTCAGTGAACCCAATGGATTGGTTTTAATCCCTGAGATCAGGAAGACTGATATATGGAACCCTGAACAACTGTGCGTGCATGTGTACACATCTACAGACCACAAAGGCAGTACTTTGAGTTTAACACATTTTGTTCTGTGCAGCCCTAGCTTAGTCCAGCCCATGCCTTCGCTTCTTTTCCATGCAGAGTGTGAATAGACTTCACTGCAAGACTGCAAGAATAGACTTTCCCAGTTGCAAGGTGCTCCAGTACCCAGGGGTAAGGACAAACTGTTCACTGGGACACCAATTCACATCATTGCACTGCTCGGCTTGAACAAGAAACCTGTCAACATTTTAAAGAGGGGATTTCATAGCCTGCACAATAGAAACAGACTCCCAAGTTTCACTTTCCAACACACAAGTGTGACAAGAAGGACATCCTGAGTCCAGAGTAAGTTAATTCCACAAATATATAACAGTTTCAACAGCCTTGAGTACCAGTGCTCAGACTAAGGCTTTCTAGTAAGTAATCAATCCTAAAAATAAACCCAGTTTTCAGCTGGAAGTAAAAGGAACCCCAGGAGATTTGAAGCTTGACCCTTCTGCATCTATTGAAAAGCCATCAGGATCTTATCTCACCTGCTTATCCCATTGAGCTCCCTTCCCAACTCTACATCACAAGAGGTCAGGAAATGAAGGCTCTTCATCATCACAGTTTGATTAAGACGGCTTAAAATTCGAGCTTTAATTGAAATGGAAAGAAACATTCCAAGAGGATATACGTTTTATAGATTTAACTGAGTTACCAAATTTAGTTTTCATTGGATGTTATTGCAAACATGAACATTAAATCATAAGCACCGAATAGGAGAGAACTCAAAAAAAGAAAGGATATAACCATACCATATCAGAAGAGATTGGACCAAATGCTTTTGTAGGCAACTATCCAAATGTGTGATGCACTGACATGTTAGCTCATAGGATGTAAGGACATCCTTGAATCCACCTGAAAAAACTTCTGAGGACTGACTACATCAACATTTTCCTGGCAAGTATCTTCTCTGCCAGCAATAAATCCCAGCTCAATACATATCTAAAATGATATACATTAGAGGGCATGTGTTTAAGAGTATTAAGTCAGCTTAAATTACTTGAGCAAAATTTTAAATATGTAATAGAAATCTAAAAAGGAGCAAAAAAAAAAATTGAGAGAGAACACCACTGCAATATTAATGCCAAGTTGTTAGTGTTTTTTTTTTTTTTTCTCAAACAGATCTGTACAGCAACATAGCAAAGAATGCAGTGATCGCAATTCAAACCAGACAGCAATCTAAGGGAATACTAATCCTGTATACAGCAGAGCTGAAACACTCCCAACATTCAGATGCTCCAAATATGTCGGCTACCCTAATGCACTCCAAACCAGTTCTACCTACATAGGACGTTTTGGTGCGAAAAAAGTTTCTGTAAAGTTCCCTTTGTTTCCAGTGTTTTTCTTGTACAAAATATTACAATTTTTTATATATATTTACAGACTTGCACAGCTAGAAAAATATAAACTACAATTGGGCTTGGCAATCAGTTCTTTTCTTTAAATACATGACACTTCAGAGCAAAAATTGTAGTGGTAACATATCTTGCACTTCAAGCGTCTGCACAGAGCAGCTTTCTTCCTTAAGCATATCAAGCCTAAAAACTATGACTGCAGTGAGACATGTGCCACAGTAAGTGCAACAATGCAATTCATCTACCTCCTGGCATAAGGAAGACACAAGATGAATGTTGTTTGTGCAGGTTAGTGGCACAATATAGAAAAATCCATAACTGAACATTAAATTCCTTAATAACATTCATTAATTTCATAGGCAGAGCCTGTTAAAAAAGGACAACCAATGTAACTGTTAGGAAAAGCAGACACTAAGTTCACGGGGCATTATACATCTTGAACAAAAATGCAACCACAGTTAGTGTTTCAGGGGCATTTGCTAGCTTCAAGCAAGCCCCAAGGTTTTAAGGTTTTTTCCATTCAACTTTTGAGTAGAGGCCAGGGAGGATTTTTTGCTTTAAAGCTACAGTATCTGTCATTATGGCTTTTAACACCCCGCCTTTCACTGAGATGAGGTATGTATTTCTAGTGAAATGGTAACAGTTGAGCAAAACGAGTTTCAGTGGACCACAAAACTCTGCACGCAGGTGTAAACAAGTTTTCTTATGCGAGGTTGCCAAACCGAATTGTAACAGTGCAAAACAAGATTTCTTCTTTTGTTTTTCCTCTACGGAAAGAGTTGTCGACGCATCTAGGACATTGCTAGTAGTCAAGCCACTGAGCAAATCCTCTTTCCACCAGAGTTCTGTTTACTGACACCACCTAAAGGGAGGTGAAAAAAAGAAAAAAAAGTAGAAAGGTGAACAAACCACTAGAAACATCAACAAGTTCCTAATTAACAATAAAAGTCTGCATAATCATAAACTCTAGCAGTGTTGAAAAAATGTCAACATACGCACCTCATCTCCCATCAAGTTCCACAGCTGTATCAGTGGCAGACCTGTTGCACTGTCATAATTTGTGACCTAGAAACACAGAAAAAAATTAGTGTGCAGCAATTCTGGTCTGAGCCATGGAGGATGCAAGGCTAGCATCATTCACGGCATATCAGATACTCAATACTTAAACTTACGTGTAGGCTAGAGGAAACGTAGCTACTGCCACCAGGCAGCTGGGACACCCTGCTGGCAAGTTCGCTCTAGTCACTCACACCCATGCCCTCGCTAGAATTAGTGACGCATTTGAGCACTGCATTAAACCAGAGGAAGCTATGAGATTGAGCATCACAAATGCTATCAGCTTCTCACTCGTCCCAACTGACTTACGTGGATAGCTACAGCCACTATTAGAAGCACTTCAAAAGAGCTAAGCGCCTCTTCATTGAGATCAGGCACTGCATGCGGAAGCCTTTGGGACACTGCCAGAAGCCTTACTTCTCCCTCTGGCCAGCCAGAGGCCAGATCCCGGATGTCCGTGTTGCAAAGACAGTTGAGACTGGCAAAGCAGTGCAGACCCAGGTGAATACTTGATCCACTGGACAACAGGCCACTTTGTGCTCTGWAAACCCATTCACAGCTGCCCTTCCTCCCTGCCCGCATCAGTAACAAGAGGGAATACTCAACCCTTCTCCGCCACACAGTCCTGAGCGGTGCTGATGCTACACAAGGAAGTTCTCAGCACCAAGATTCTCAACAAGAGCCCTGCCCAGCAGCCAGGCTTACAGGCTCTGGCTTTGTTTTTAACACACACAGTGTGCTAGGGACAGAGAGGATAACAGCAGCAGTCAAATCAGCAACAAGACTTTTCCAGACAGCTCTCACGTACCTGTGCCACTAGGACTGCGCCTCTGGTCATCTCACTAACAGCAGCATCAGCTTCAGATGAAAAGTGATCCTCGTCTTTGGAAAGAAAAGAGCAGGAAAAAACAAATGAGATATTCACAGGCTTTAAAGGCCAGAAGGGACTATTAAGCTAATCTTGTCTGACCTCCTACATAAGTTAGGCCAGAGAATCCTCACCTACTCTTGCTGTAGGCACTTGCTGAAACCAGTCTATTAAGCTGGAGATCACACAAGTATTATGCCTGCTGTGTTGCTGAAGGGAAGGATGAAGTGCTTTCTAAAGCCACTAGCTAAGTTAATGTCAACATAAGTGGCTGATGAATTAGGAGGCTTTAAAGACAGAAAAGTATACTTCTGCAGTACCTTTGAGCTGCCATTAGTATTTTGATCCTTAATAAACTAAGCTCAGGGGCCTCAGGACTTTACTGACTCTGCACAGAGTGCAATACTGTAAACGGGAACTTAAAAGCATTTGTACCACAGGCTGGCTGGCACCTGAACAGTGCCAAATGCACTCTTTGCACGCGCTGGCAGCTCAAATCTCTCAGCCTGCACAGCTTATGTGGGTACTGTTGCTAACTCCACACCTGTACTGCAGCAGGAAACCCTTGTGTCCCAGGCAATACAGTTACAATCTACACTGTAGACTGGACATAAGTGTTTTCATTTTGGAGGAAAGTTGCTTATTTCCTACCAAATTGCTGCAAAATAGAGTTTCTCCTTTGTGCTCCCCACCCTGAGACCATCTCCAGCAGCAAGTGAACTCCTTACAACCCCACAAATACTGAAGGAGGTCAATTACCTCAGGGAACACGCACAACACTGACTTCTGCTAGAAGCAGCTTAAACCTTGCCATCCACCTACAGCCTTGGCAGGGCCTGTACCTCCTGGAGTCCCGCCAGCCACAAACCCCAGCGGTGAAACCCAGCCTGACCCCTAGCTCCTACAGCCACCCCTTCCTTCCGCACCCAGAAGGGCAGCTTTTTAGACACCAATACATCATGCATCTCTAACAGCACCAGAAAAGGAAAAAAAAAAAAAAGAAAAAAAAAAGCAAAACAGAAAGCATTTCTAGGCAGTGACTGACATTCTTCCAGTGCTTGGAGGGTAGTCTTTTGAACACAGAACTATACACATCAGTCATTTTAGTAGGAAAATGTCAGATATTTGTCTAGCAGATTAAAAACTTAAGTTTGCATTTACAGCTACTCTATGACAGAAGAAAGCAGAGCAGTTACAGCTACTTCACCTATACCCTGCCAGTCCTGCCAACTTGCTGTTTAGGAAAGTAATTCATTCTCTCCTCCATGCAGGAAAAAGCCTGGACATTTATCATCTTTCCCCTGGAGTCTGACAGGTTATGCTATGCTAGCACATTTAGAAGAATAAAATACAATTTTTCCAATCCTTGCTCTAGTCACATCAGAGGCTGCGCTTGCAATAAAGTTTAGACAGAATCATCGCTTGTACACAGTTGGCATCCATTTAAACCTGCAGGAGGAGCACCAACGGTACATCGAGAGCTCCATTACCTGGAAGCGGCACCACGTTGTCTAGTAAAACTTCTGCTCCTTGGAAAGGTAGTGATAAAAAATCAGACCTTAAAGAAAAGAGAATCAATCAGAATAAGAACATGGCTTTAAGTTACTCTTGTATTCTTTAAGGTGACATTGATTAATCAATTGCTCTAACAGGAATTCAGTTTAAAACTGATGACAGTCAAAAAAAAAAAAAATCAGACTGTTCTCCCAGCAGTCTAAGCAGCAGCAATAAATTGTCTGATTAGCATGCCAAGCTGGATTGGGCTCCAAGCAAAAAACACCTCCGTAATGGAGGCTGTACTGCTTTTCTCCCATCTCTGGGGCACGATCAAGTATTTAATGGGCTTGTGTAAGAAAACTCTCATCCAATACGGCTCTCCCAACCAACGGGGCTGGGATATAGAGAATCCAAATCTTATTCCTAGCTCATCAATTAACTACACTTTGGGGCCTCCTGAAGGCATCTGTTTGCTCAGCTTCCATGCTGAAGTGGCAGAAGTTGCAATTTCCTCTCCCCTYCCCTTCAAAAAAGCCTTGGAAGAGCTTGCTGTGCTCCCAAGGAATCCACACCCACTGCTGAGACAAACTTTTCTACCATTTCCCGCTTCAGCTGTGGAAAAAACTATAAGCAATTCAAACGATATGGATGCCTCTGATGCAGATTCAAGCCAGATATGGCCTCAGGCCATGGAAGAGGAGCTAGAGACCTGATTTGTCTGAGTGTGTCGATCTTCACTTTTTCATATCCTCCATAGTCCACGTATCTGAGCTCCACTTCACTGGTCTCTTCAAAGTAGCTAATAACTTGAGCCCGTAACCATGCCCCATCCAGGCCTGGAGCCGCGCAGATAATACCAACTGCAAAACATAAGAGTACAGAGAAGAAAGGCTCAGTGTAAGTGGATTTCCAGAAATTAGCACTTCAGGCATTAGTAGTGCTGCACAGTTATCTACTGAGAATCAACAGCATTTCTTATGCTGTTTCCATCTTCTTTCAACACCACCCATACCCCCATCAGACAAGGCCTGCAGCTGGGACACAAGAGAGGTAGGTTTTACTCTCAAGTCTGTCTGCCACTACCATGCTGTTCTACCCAGGTATCCAGTTCCCTCCCAGCCTTTGGTCACTAACAGTGAGGTCTGTCTCCAAAAAGGAAAGTAAGTGCTAATAACCCCTTCCATGTCATGCACCCTCCACTTTATACTATGTGCAGACAGTGACACTATGAAGAACTGGAAGTAGTTCCACACTTTGTCAGCAAAAATACACCAGATGCCAAGTTGATTAGAAATAACCTGAGATGGACTTTATCTGATTCTGAATTTCAACATGCAACTAAGCGGCTGGGGAGGTACTCCAGGGATGAGTGAGGTAAAGAAGAGTGGAGCAACATCTGTACTCTAGCAGCAGCTTAAAAAAAGATGAAATGACAAGTGAACTATCACATTCTCATCCACTGGGAAACTTCCCAAGCCTAACTCAGGGGCGTCAGGCTTTTGCATGACTCTAGAAGTTGTTTCTGAACTGAACAATTTGTGAGCAACCAAGTTGCTTGCCTTCTACTGGAGTTGGCAGGGTTGGAATTTCAGGTTGAGAATAGCAGGCATACATCTGCTGGTCCAGGCTACGCAGGACGTGGAAAGTGGGGTGTGTATGCTGCTGCAGAAACATGTGCCCTGCATCAACTTGGTTTGCCACGACCACCTCTACAGTGACTCCATCTGGGAGGAAGAGCTGTCATGTGGAAGAAAGAAATTCTCATTAGTGTTCATTGCAACACAAGCTTCATTCACAGCAACTCCACGTTCCACCAGCAACTCCTGAAGCTTACAGCCATGGGTGGAAAAGCCCTGGCACTCTGGTATTTCACTTCCAATGGCTGCTTTGGATCAGGACCAGAAAGCTACTCACTGTTACTCCATGCTGTTCTAAGGGAAATCAGACTTGGGGTGGGGCCCATCTTGTACACAAAAAGACTATCGGCACAGAGCAGCTGTAAGACTTATTTACCCAAGAGATCAGTGAGCAGAGTCAGAAGTGATGCAGGTCAAGTCATGCTGCACTTCCACCACAGTGCAACTTGCAAGGATTCCCTGCCCACAGGGTTTTTAAACATCAAGGTAATCTTCACAGGGATTGTCCAAGATTTGTCACAGAGGTCTCATTTTCAAAGTAATTTGCCCTGGCTGCTAGAGAGACATTGTGTTGGGCAGTTTCTGAGCATTACTGTGCTCAGAATACATCTAAAATGCCTTTAATTTCCCAGCATAAATTCACTTCTCCAGAACAAGGCCTGTCTTCACATCCATGCAGACAGTTATGTGCACAGTTACTTTATAGATTCTAGATGCCCAATGTAAGCAAAGAAATGTTTTTAAGTATCCATATAGCAAAAGAAGCATGAAAACTCTTCTGGGAAACACTGACATGAAAACCTCCTTTAAGTGTAATTAAATACCATAAGGAAGTAAAACATTTTGAGAAGACCAGCTTCAGGATTTAGGGACAATACCAGTAATGGCAACAGATCAGTGTGGCATTTTGAGCTCACAGCAAGTGGCCCTTAAGCAGAGGGGGCAGACAATCAACTCTGCTCCAGACTGAAGTGTTATTTCCTTAGGCAAACATCTAGTCTGTAGGTAAAAGCCTACCAGGCCAGATGTGCAACTCCGTAAGATTAACCAAGTCTGGTGTATCATTTGCTACAGTCCGAAGGCAATCAAGAGAGACTTCAGGGCCTTGGGACGACTGCTTAAGGGATCAGGAGCACAAGTAGTGTTCTCCTCTATCCTTCCAGTTGCAGGGAATTATGAGGAAACAAACAGGAAGAGCCAGCAGATCAATACCTGGCTCCGAGCCTGGTGTCACTGGGAAAATTTTGGGTTTTTTGATCATGGGTTGGTCTACACAACACCAGGCCTGCTGGTGACAGATGGGGTACACCTGTCTCAAAGGGGGAAAAGGATCTTTGCACAGGAGTTAGCAGGGCTCATTGAAAGAGCTTTAAAACTACATTTGAAGGGGGAAAGGGATAAAACCAGGCTCGCTAGAGATAAGCCTGGGGGCGGCACGCCAACGTTTGAGGGACAGTGTGCTAGCGAGGTCCTTCGGTCTGCCATTTCAGTGGAGGTACAGCATGGAGATCCATGCAGCAGCAAAGACGCAAGGGTTATTGATGTGTTAGAAACCACGGAACCGCCTGAGAACGGTCACGCAGGTATTAGGGCTTCTCGGCCCAAAAAGGTGAGAAAGGGTTATCAAGCATTGAAACAGGCTGCCCAGGGAAGTGGTTGAGTCACCATCCCTGCAGGTACTTAAAAGACATGTAGATGTGGTGCTTAGGGACATGGTTTAGCAGTGGACTTGGCAGTGTTAGGTTTACAGTTGGATTCGATGACCTTAAAGGTCTTTTCCAACCTAAATGATTCTATGATCCTACATTTCTCAGCTCAGGCAGAATGGAAACAGTAGTGGAAGAACAGGTAGATAAATCTGATCCGTCACAGTTACACAAGCTGGACAACAGATAGCCCCACAAAACCAAACTGTTTTTGAGGGCATCTGTGAGCCAGCCACATGGATATAGCATACTACGATGGCAGTGACCAACAACAGCCTTCCACCCTGACATCAGCATAGCCAGCAAGCTAGGACTTACCCAGGCAGTCATAAGGAGGGAATGAAGCGTCAGTGGCGTTGGTGGAGGTAGACCGTAGATGTTGGTGAGACACAACTCTTTGAACTTCTGCCCAATCAGGCTCAGTACTTTTTCTACTTGATGCGGGGAGCCTGGAAGGCAAAAATCCCACAGAAAGTCTGTAGCACAGATATGCTGAGGACACCCCCACCATGTGAAGCAATGTATCTACCAGAAGCCTTCTGCGCTACATTAACAACTTAAGTTTTAATAGATTGGCCATGTAACCTGATATCAGACCAACACGAGCAACTCAGACTGCCAGGCCCCATTTCCAACAGCTTTAGCCTCCAGTACGAACCCAATTCACTGGCAAATATTTTTCAGCCACAACTAATCTAACATCTTTCACAGTCAAGACTGCGTTTGCTGATAGACATCCCATAGCTCCTCCTTCAAGCCTGAAGTGATCCTGCAAAAGGTGTTGGTTAAACTACAGCAGCCACAGACATTAAAATGCATTCTCACCTCTAGAACAGAGGGTTCACATGCCAAGGCACTGGCGACTTGGCATACACCTCTACTGTAACAGCACTGAGCAGAAAAGTTTTGTAAAGCACTGGACTCACGAAGCCACTAAATCTGTTTAAATTCCTTGCCCATCTAATTAAGGCCCCCGAGCTACATATTAGACCATGAATAAAGAGACATTCCACTTACCTTCGATGTGACAGACCTGGGAATCACGGAAATAAGGTAGTGTTGAGACATAAATTTTGGCACCAGACGCTTGCCTCAAGAAGCTCATAAATCTTCCTTGTTTGCCAATCAAGCGGCCAACTAATTCCTTTATTAAAGAGACAAGAAAGCAACAGTCAGGAAAAGAAATGTAGATTAAACAACATTGTTCTCTGTGGCTTATTTCACCCACATTCCCAGTTCCTGTAGCGTAGGGCCAGGCAGGATAAATATAAGGCAATGCTGGACCAGTGCAGAGTTCAGCTGGTCTGTGATAAGTCAAGGCAGATACAGATCAGCAAGCACAGCTCATTTTGATAGATCCATCTTCATATCTTGCAGAACGACACAGACACGATGGGACAAAACCAGGCCTGGTAAAGGCTACTGTCTTCCTACAGTCAAGTAAAGTCACATCCTCTCCCAATCTCCCACCACTTTTTTTTTTTTTTTTTTTAAAAAAAGCATGCTACATGCATTTTTCATTCAGATACGAAATACTAAGTTTTAGCAATTTTTAAACAAACTAATTAGATTAGAAAGGGAGGAGACAAATTCACAGGAGAGTAAACCAGGTTATCATGCCCATTAGACTACAGAGTCCCTGGACAGCTGTGTAGACTGATGAAGAGATGTCTGTGCAAGCCCTGTCACTTCTACTCTTCCACTGGCATCTGCTACCACTTACTGTCAGAGACCAAATACCAGAGCAGAAGTGTTGGGCCCGAGTCAGTATGGATAATCCTATACAATGTAAAGTTAGCCACTTTAAGAAAAGTGACAGCCTGTCTTCACTAACCACTGAAATGTATTTTTCTGCTGTAGAACGGCTTCCTTAGCCTGTGTTTTACTGATCCATTAAAATGCGTGTTACATGTCTTCACTGGGCTCACAGCATCCAAGCACGCAAGGCAGCATGCTTATCCTGCTGGGAGCTGCTGTCTCACATTACTGGCTGTCAGTATTCAGGTCTGTTGAGAAGCAGAACTGCAAGAGCAATGCTGTGCAGGAGAGCCACAGGTGATTTTGCATATACAAAGCAGGAAGAAGGTATGAACATAGTCCTAAAAAACACAATCTCTCTCTCAACCCAAAAGAAAGTTCACTATAAAGACAGAGACACAGCAGCTCCACAGAATAGCTCAGATAAGCATTCAGCTTGTGAGGAAGGGTTTGGACAAGCAGTTGAAACATAACCCTCCTACATAGTGGAAAGAAAAAACAAAATCATCACCTGCTCTTAATAACTGTGTACCCTCAAAGCCTTCTGAATGCTTTCAAAGCATCAGACTAATAGATTGGGGTGGAAGATAATGGGGAACAATGAGTCCAACAACCAGCGTTACCCTGGGCATAGCCCTGACATGCCTCTTGTTTACAGTTGTGTACTGGCTCTTCACTCCTGTTGAGTCTTAATGGGAGCCAAATGCTTAAATTCTCGTTGATTTGTTGTTGATCTCCCTGGGATGGCACTGAGCCAGTACCAGACTGGAAGAACCAGAAGATGGCTATGTAGGGCAGGGCAGGATGCACGAGCAGGCCAGTGGCTGGTTACCTTTGGGACCTCTATTTCCCAGATAACGTAGTCGGACTTGCTGGATTCTCCTCTTAGCTTAGAGTTCTGGCGAGTCGCTGTCTTCCTCATGGCACAGCCACTGTCCACAAAATCCATGCTATTTACACGCGAACCTACAAGACATGCACACGTGTCAGCATTCAGACAACCCACACAATCCAGCTACCAGACAACAAGGCCATGAAAATACATCATTTCATAGAGAGGTTACACTGAGCATTTCCTATGCATCCAGTTGGGATGTTCCTGTATCAGGTTCTCCAGTATTTCACAAAGGGTAAACTCCCGTCACACATAGTCTACTGAAAGTTTCCTTTTATTCCTGGAGAAAAACCTGCACACCTCTGGGAATGCAACAGAAGGAGGCCTGAGTTCAGCAGTTCTTCAAACACGGTGACACCTTACACAGCAGCAGAGACAAGACACTATAAGTCAAAGTTACTAGCTGAATGAGAGCTATGCTAACATCAACACTGAGCTGCTGCTGCAGCAAGGTATTTTGCATTTTCCCCATGGCTTAAACAGGGCTCTTCACAGGGAGTTCAGCATGCAGGGAGGAACATGCAACCTACTCATCTGCTCTTTGCACTGACATTACCTTCCTGCCCCAACAGGGGTTACACAGTGACCTGAGTGCCAGGTGTGCCCACTACTAGCTGTGGTAGGGGATTGCCTCTTGCCCAAATTTGTCATATGCTTGAAGAAACAAGGTGCCAGAGCTGAGCTATGTCTTGTTCCCGAACCATCAGCTGGTACCAGGAACACTTCTTCTTGGGAAGGGGACAAACTCAAACAGCTTCCTCCTGGTCAGATCCCAGATACAGTCAGTGTAACGCAAAGTTGATCCTTCCTCCAGATTACAAGCAGAAGCATGAAGATCCTCACTTGCTTGCAAATATTCAGACCATCCAGTGCAAGACCAAAGCAAAAAATAAACCCAACAGCTGCTTCACATTTGCTACATCTTAACGAGTAACACAGCACAGATGCCTAGAAAGTCAAAGGCAAACAATGCGGCTGTTTGCCATAGACTTCCTAGACAAGGATGAGGATTTAAGTGTCACAGCCTGGGTGTGAAGGTCAGCTGTAGGACCACCTATCCAACATAGTCACTTATCAACTTCACCTGCTGTATCCCCTCTCCCTACCCTTCAGCTGTCTCAATGCAGAGCTTTTAAGCCCTTGTCATCACCAGGCTCCACAACACACTCTTGTACCTTCTTGAATGCTTGTACACCAGCATTCACAACAAGGCAGAACCATTTTCTTCCTATGGTTACTCTCACTAGTGAAAACGTTTTGTGGGTTTAATCCTTAATTGTTGGCAAACTGAATCCCCACGTCTTGCAACAAGCAGCGTTCCAACTACTTTGTAGCAATTACAAAAGACATCCTGTCATTAAGGGCTGTTGGCACCACAGGGTCCTATAAAGGATTTTAACATCCATCCCCAAGGTCACACGGGTTAACATTTGCTCAGACAGCTTTGTATTCTGCCAGGCACACACCATCCAGGATCTAGAAGGCAAAAGCAACACAGAGACAGATGGAGGCACTCCTTGAACATTGCTCCCTGTTGGGATTTCTTGGCGTGCACCTACTCTTCCAAGCAAAAAGGCTTCAGGGTAATTGGTCTGCAACCAACTCATTTTATCACAATTCATCAGAGCGCTTCCCTGGTTCATCCAGCAACACCTCAGAAACCTGCCTTACAGCTTCCTTTCAGCAGCAGCCCATAAACACAGATAAGAACCCAGTGCTTACTAGAGGCTGCCTGAACTGAAGCAGAAACCACTTGGATTAACAGGTCTCAAACCAGCAAGGTGTTCAACAGCCTGGCCTACATCCAGGCACGGTCCATTTCGCTGGGCTACTCAAGCACATGCTTAGCTTTAGACAAAAAACTTTGTGCTGAAAGGGGACCAGCCTGTTCACCCCTTTGCACTATACCCTGAAGATCACCCAGCTAACACTGGATCCTACAGAGGTGGGAATTCTGAGAGCAAATGCATACCCACCTACACGAGGGCTAAATATTCATCTACTGGGGAAGTTAAACATGAAGAGGATTTATCCAAAAATGTTCTGAAGCAGAGGGTTACAGCACGTAAAATGCTTGTTCACCACATTTTTGTAGGAGGATTTTCAAATCCCTTACCTCCTGAGTGATCTCCATCCATCCCTGCTGCCCGCTCATGATGCAAGTCTGGACCAGCCTCTTTCAGTATCCCATTACTGTATGGCACTTTGCTGTCTTCAGGTAGCTTCAGAGTAGGAGGTTTTTCACTTGGTACTAAGCTCTGCTCAGCAGACGTGTCTTGGGTTGCAGATATGCTCAGTGAGTCCGAATGCTGGCCTGATGCGACAGACAGCATTGTGTTCTGCAATGAGTCCTCCACACTCGTCCCACCTTCAGATGTGTATGTGCAGCACCCAGAGTCCTCCATAACCATAGGTGACTTTTCCAGTGACCCTCCATGGTTTTCCACAGGAGTCCGATCAACTCCTTGGGACTCATTGCCCACACAGTTCTTCATCTGACAGTCTTTTGTGTCTCCCTGAACAGGGATGGATAAACAGCCGTGTGTTAAACAGCTGGAATCTGTCACACTCTGGTCCTGTTCCTCTGTCTCCGGGG
>JAYKAV010003321.1:106695-119540 GCA_035582835.1 Phoebastria nigripes | reverse complement strand
GGCTGGCAGCAGCCTGGCAGATCCGAGTGGACACATCACTTGCAGCACCAGACAGCACTTGCTCACTGCACACACAGTTCTTCACCCGACCGTCTTTTGTGTCTCCCTGAACAGGGATGGATAAACAGCCGTGTGTTAAACAGCTGGAATCTGTCACACTCTGATCCTGTTCCTCTGTCTCTGGGGATGTCAGTACCGCAGCATCACTCTTTGCAGCAATGTTCTCATCCGCTCCTGTAGCTTCCTCTGCAAGCATCTGATGAGAGGAAACAACACTTACCGTCTCTAGAGGTCTCTCTACTCGGCTGGCAGCAGCCTGGCAGATCCGAGTGGACACATCACTTGCAGCACCAGACAGCACTTGCTCAGTTGCTGCCAAAATGACCTTGGAAATGATCTGTATTGCTACTTGCTCAATTTTCTCAACTTCTTCCTTGTCCAAACTCACTCCTCCAATCTTCTCTCTTTCCAATTCATCTCCTTTTGGCTGTGTGTCCTCCTCCTGACACACAGGTACAGTACTGGCAATTGACTCAGACGTCTCTTCTTCCCTGGACTGCTCCGAACAGGCAGACTCCAAACTATCTGGTAACATGCTCACTGCAGAATCCTTGTGACTTGATACAACTTCAACTTCATTATTGAGAAAGGCTTCTGGGGTATTGGCTTCCTTCTCCAATCCCAAGCAAAGGGCTGCCACAGAGCCAGTATCCAATAGCACAATTTCTGGCATCTGGCTTTCCTTAGGGGGCTTAAATGAAGAATCATCTGACTGTTCCGCACTGCTGATCTCCGTGATTCCCAAAGACTTTTGCATCAGTGTCACTGATGCTGATGGCCACTGATCTTGGTTTGGACCAGAGCTTGAATCCTCTATAAGGCTCACTGCAGCACTGCTGTGACACTCTGTGCTCTTTGAGATCAGAGGGAGAGAAACAGAAGCAGGGACACTGCTTTCATCTTGAGATCCTATTGTCTCTAGTTTTTCACTGTCGTCCTCAAGGGTGCTGGGCTGAATTGTCGTTACTGACAGGTCTGGAAGGTCCTGTGAGAGATCTAGCCTCTCATGAGTTTGACACAGAAGAGAGGGCGTCGTCGACCCTGCTGACAGCAGGGAGGTCGAGGTTTCATTCTCTGCCACTTCTTCCTGCTGCTCTTTTTCAATGGCTGTTGCTTGTTTTTTTCTATTGGAATAGATCCACCAGCAGCCAAGAAGTGCCAGCGCTCCAGGTATGGCAAATGAAATGACACTTCGGAAGTGCAAAGCCATTGTACAGATCCTCAGCAATTATATCTAGAAGGAGAAACAGAAACCATGTTAAAATAGTCACAGAGAAGGTAACAGGAAGGCTAAAGTTTCATAAATGCCTTGAGGTATTTCGATTAGCATGAACAGGCTTGTTTTCCAGCCGCTCTTTAAATTCACATCTCTGCTCTACCAGCAGACCACAGAACAAGGTCCTTACGTAAGACTAGGGATATCTGGACATTTCTCACCATTATACTCATCAATTTCACCTTACCTCACCTTTACACTTAAAACAGTTTCACCTTCTTTCTCCTGTCTCACCTTTGCAGGTCAGTACTACACACAAGGACAGCATCCAGCGCTGCAAATTTCCCCAGCATCAGGCTGGGTTCACAACACAGCTGTACCACAAGCATTCCAAAACACAGACTTGATACACTGCAGGTCTCCCCGGTTCTCCGCTTGAAAGGCAGCATCACATTGCTGAGAGTTTCATAGGTTGACAACACACACTTCTCCAAAACATAACTCACTGAAAGTGAAGGGCTTCGCTAACATTCTCACCCACAGCATTGCAAGAGGCTGGTGTGCAGGCACACGACTGAAGTCTGCGGTTAAGTAGGAACTAAACAGCAACACGCAGCTACTCCATTTACTTTTATGCGCACAGTGTAGCAATTCCTGAACAAAGAGCAACTGCAGCCTGATTGTGCTGGTTTTGGCTGGGGTAGAGTTAATTTTCTTCACAGTAGCTAGGATGGGGCTATGTTTTGGATTTGTGCTGGAAACTGTGTTGATAACTCAGGCATGTTTTAATTACTGCTGAGCAGTGCTCACACAGAGTCAAGGCCTTTGCTGCTCCTCACCCCACCCCACCAGCGAGGAGGCTGGGGGGGCAYGAGAAGCTGGGAGGGGACACGGCCGGGACAGCTGACCCCAACTGACCAAAGGGATATTCCACACCATATGGCGTCATGCTCAGCATATAAAGCTGGGGGAAGAAGAAGGAAGGGTGGGTACGTTTGGAGTGATGGCGTTTGTCTTCCCAAGTCACCGTTASGCGTGATGGAGCCCTGCTTGCCTGGAGATGGCTGAACACCTGCCTGCCGATGGGAAGTGGTGAATGAATTCCTTGGTTTGCTTTGCTTGAGTGCACGGCTTTTGCTTTACCTATTAAACTGTCTTTATCTCAACCCACGAGTTTTCTCCCTTTTACTCTTCCAATTCTCTCCCCCATCCCACCGGGGGGAGTGAGCGAGCAGCTCTGTGGTGCTTAGCTGCCGGCTGGGGTTAAACCACAACACTGATGAAGCAAGTGTCTCCCAATAAACAGGAGTCCCTCTAAAAGATTTTGCAGTAGTGAAGATGGGAAATACGCTATAATGCCCTTATAATAGCAGTATCTGTCTAGCAAAAGCAGCCTGGATAGAGACACTACCACTTAGGAACCCAGCTGCAAAGTTTGTTCTACATCTAAATTTACTATGTTGACAGCTGCCACTCCTCTGACTTTGAAGAGTTGAAAGCTGTCTCTTTGACTCTAGAAAGTGTGTGAACCCTCCCCGCCTGGACACCGCTGAGACTCATGTCCCAGTCATGCTCCTCCATTTACAAGCCTCACCTGGGTTATATGAGGCAGGGCTGACATGCCTTTCCTTTTCCTTAAGGAAAGTCTACAGCTGGAACACAAAGCTAAGCAGTTACCCACGTCCCCGAAACAGCCTTGCTGCAAAGCACTTGCAGTTTATATTTTCACTGAGCAGGAATTAAAGCAAAACACCACATGTCAGACGATGCTTACACACGACAGACTTTTCTCCAAACAGGCCTCAAGACTTTTGCCAATGAGCAACAAAAACAAAGATTGTTTTCAGGAGATAGCAAAGTCCTAGAAATGGGAACCACCCACTGGAGAAGAGAATTATCTAGTTCCTCTTCAGAAGCATAATATTTCTTAGACACGAGAAGACAATCAAGTCAGTCTGTCAACTATGCTTAGTCTGTCTCAACCGGAAAAAAACTTTTGTTATCAGAGCAAGCATTCTGACCACGGCTTCCAAATACAACTCTCCTTCAGGGCCCCGATTTTCACAAGGAGCTGATTACATTCTAGCTGGGGGACAAAAACATGCCTCCCTCAGGCTCAAACCGAGCATCCAAGCCTCAGATAATTTAATATTCACTCCAGACTTCTCACCTCCTCCAGCCACACCCTCCCACCCCACAGGAGCAAACACACAACTTAATCCAAGCTAGCTCGGCCGCCAGCCTTGCTTCCATACTGTTTACCACAGRGTCCTAATGACTGAGGCAAGTAAATAAATGAACGGCAAAACCAGGGACTAGGAAATGTCTTGCTCAATCCCAAATCAAAGGTCAGCAGCAGACACGATTTAAGAAATGCAGTAACATCTCCAGTATATCACGAATGAGATATTTATGTTGTTCTACACAGGAAACTTGAGTCTGTGTTCACTGGACATTCATATCTGTTGTCTTCTAAATCAAAGTTACTTCCAGCTGGCTTTATACAAGTCAGGTGGCAGGGCTCACTGCTGAGGATGAACTTTCGGTTAACAGCAACACCGGAGATCTGGAATTAAAAAAMCAACAAACCTATGCAATAATTCAGATGTTTGGTTTTTGGAACTTAGTAAATGGAAAGGGTGAAGYCTGTACGTTCCTAAGACAAAAGGTTCACATTTATGCTTTACAGCACAATGGCACATTGTGAGCCACTGCGAGCGTTCATCTGCTGTCCGCTTAAGTTGTTATAATTAATGCAGAACCACCCCACAAGCTGTCTCACAGGCGTACCACAAACTCAAATTAAAGTAGCTCACATAAGTCCATTCCCAGCAAGCTTTCCTGATTAAACAGACAGCCCTATTATTATCCGATTCCCTATTAAGTTGCACCAACTGTACAAACAATAGTCCCACACAATTCTGCAGCGCAGGAAGACAGTAGCAGGATGCCCCACAGAGGGACAGGCCTGTCCCGAAGCCTGGCAGACAAATCAGTTCTAAGGGTCATTTTAAACATTAATATCATTTAAGATGAAGATCTTCACTCTTCTGTGATATTTAGATCAGTGAGGACTGGTGGATTAGCTGACGGCTCCTCACGAAGCTCATTTAATTTCATGTTTTTAATTTGATGAGTTTTAGCAAGAGCTGCATTATAGTATCAGTGATTGTGTTAAATGGGAATTCCACATCCTTCCATCAACTAGAAAGGGATAAAAGGCAGTGGCTCTACACAAGATGCCAGCAGACATCCTAACGCACGGGGTTGGCTAGGGGACAGCTAACACCAACAAACATCTCCTTACCTAAACATGATAGGAAGACTTCGGTGGCCTGATTTTGATATGCTGGTCACAATGTCGCTTTTTATGTGATGCCTAGAAGATGGCTGATTTTAACCTGCTCAACCGAACGGTTGCAAGATGCAGCACATACTTCTCTTTCATTTCCTCCACAGGATTGCTCCTAAAGCCCACATGGGTTTTCCAACACGTTTAAGAGCGACAAAACCCTCTCTCCATTGCCAATTTGACAGCCAGTTCAGGACTGCAGGGGCAATGGGATCATTTAAACACATGGGGGGAAGAAAGCCTGGGATTTTCCTGCCAGCAGCAGAACAGAGAATGGCAACTTGTCAAATCACATGGCCTTAAACACTGCCAAACTGGAGGGAGCCTGGCCCGACAGTCCTTGCACTCTCCAGGCAGGAGCCGCCAGCTGGAGCAGCACAGCAACTCCAGAGGCTTTGGACCGGAGACAATCAGCTTGCAAAAGCCAGAGCCAGTGTGAAGCGCTGGATGCCCCAGTGCCATTTCCCAACATGCAGGGCCCCGTGCAGTCCCGCACCAAAAATAGAGCTGAGCTAGTGCAGAGCTCACACACCGTATGCGCTCGCTCGCCCGCGCCACCAGCCACTTCCACTTCCTTCTGGCATGTCAGGAATCCGGTCTAAATGTCACACCTTATATCAAGGCATGGCCGGAGAGCTGCAGCTAGGACATGAGACTTTTCCAACTTGCTAAATAATCCCCACAGTAGGTCAGGATGGGATTAAGACACCAAGGGGAGAGTAGGGGTCAGTCAGCTCTCCAAATCTGTATCCTGACTTGATTTATGGAAAACTCCTGGTAAAGACCAGGGAGATGAGGACAAGAACGAACGCACACACACACTTGCCTACCTTAAAAAAAAAGCCAAGGACAGTCAACTTATTCTACTTGTTCGCATTAGGGTCCCAGAGCAGTTTTAAGCCACCTTGTTTCTCTAGCCAGGACAAACAATCCTTCAGTATACACATCCTTATAAGGTTAGAAATGTTTGCAGCACGAGGTTCACAGAGAAGCCAGATAATTCATTCTCAAGGTCCGAGAGGAGAGTTCAGCAAGCACTCGCTCCAAATTTTCAGGGTTTTCTACGCACAAGAAGATCTGTTCTGGGGCCAAGCTGCTTCAAGTCTCTACAAGGAGAGAGACAAGGACAACTCCCAAGTGACTGAGCCCCCATGCTCCGCAGTGCTGCCGGTCCCTGCCTCTTCTGCTTCCCTCCTGCCCCAGCACTTGAGAGGTTATGCTTCCAGACCCCGAAAGCAGCGGAAATCAAGGCTGGAATTAAAGACCGTCCTGAAGGATCACAGAGCAAACAAGCAGGCAGCTAAATTGGAAATGTAGCTTCAACAGCAAGGCCAGGATACCTTCCTACAAACCCTATAGTTAGCAATACAGCACTCAGGAAATAAATACTATCTGGGTGAAAGAGAACTGGACAAGGCTGACACAGTTAAAACTAAATGGGACCACGTGGGCTCTTAAAATTTTCCATGCTAAAAATAACCAGTAGCACATGCTCTGCCTAACAGGAGGCATAAGAACAGGAGTTGACAAAAAACTAAAGAACTGGAGGCCCTACCATTAAGATTAAAGTAAGAGAAATTACTGCACAGAAACAGACATAAAAAGACCTTCTCGACCTACCCTTGGCGTAAGGCATATTTTAATTGAAAGCTGAATTGGCATGTGGGATTGCAGTATCTAAACTGCAGCTTCTTTGTTTTTCGTATGAAGATAAAGGAGGCAGACAGTCCACATCGGAGGGACCACCTGCTTCTTCAGGTCCGGCTGGAAAGCATCTCTGCTCTCCAGTTTGAACCACACTCCGAAGAGGTATTCTACCCACACGGGTTAGCATCACAAAGGCTGACCTCATAGGACGGATCTAGTGGCCTGCCGTGTCACTGGGCTGCAAGCCCTTGCATCACACGCTCCTGATCACCAGGTGTCAATCGGCCACAAGACTTTGCAGTCTTTCCCACACTCTTCTCCCAGGCCAGCCTGGTGTACCACCATCAAACCCAACATCACCCAGAGGTGAGAGCTCAGAAGACAGGACTCAGTAGCTACAAACATCCAAAGACAGGTAGGAGCCAGGCAAGCAAGATCTCAAACCGGATGGCACTTACTTTAAAAAGAAGTGAACAGGTAAGTTTCTCTATACTTAAATAATTAAAGGTTCTGCAGCAATTTCTGCTTCAAACACCAGTACTGAAAGACAAGAACAGCAAGAGATACGCCTTAAGCAATACCACCTTTTCACAGCCCAGTTAACATGGGCTACAGAGCTCAGGAAACAGTCTCCTCTGTGAATGAAAACTACTAAGGAAGCCACTCCACGACCTTAAAATATTTAAGAACCAACAGTCCTATTTGCAGAGGGATAAATTACGACATAAGTAAAAGGCTGAAAAAGCTGGTTGTTGTAGAGCTAAACTAGAGCTCTGGAACAAGAAACACCACCAACACCAGGCTGTCTTTTATCTCTACGATAAAAACTGCTTTCAGTGTAATCAGCTTCACTGATGTTCCTACAACAGCTCACTCCCCTCCTTTGCAGCTGAAGCTGCTACACTGATGGCCCAGGATTTATTAATATTTCATTTTACAGTTGCGTATTTTCTCCCACTCAGGAGCCAAATAGTGGCCCAGCACAGCTCCACAGCTCCAGCAGTATCACTTCTAGGCCAAAGCAGGACTCGGAACAGTTTCTGTTTACACACTCGAAAGCAGAGGTTTACAATAAAAGTATCAGCCTAGCCAACCTGTAGTTTAGTTTGGGGTTTTTTTTGGTTTGTTTTTGTTTTTTTGTTTTGTTTTTTGTTTGTTTTTTTTAGACAGATGTTTTAGAAATCACCAAGAAGCTCATATATATGCGAACACCGACCACCAGCAACCCTCACCACCTGCGCTGCCTAATGGATTAATGCAAGGCCCTGAGCTGATCACTCCTGCTATGCAATAAGCCACAGGTTACACTTTGTAATTAACATTAACCCTATCAGACTATCAAGCTCCTTACTGTACTTTATATCTTGTTACCTTCCTGCTCCAATCGTTTCATTATTTATCGTTTCCTCAACCAAGCTAGTGTCTCCCTGTGAATCCTCTATTACAGAGGAAGGCAAGATCAATTTTTCACCACTTTGCCAGAAAGGTATCTCAGATACAGAAGCAAACTTCAGAAACCGCTTCTGCACCACTTTACCAATACCACCTTTATCTTTCTTGGCTATTCCTCAAAATTTGGTGGAGGTTGGGGKTTTTTTTTGGTGGTTTTGTTTTTGGGTTTTTTTTGTGGGTTTTGTTTGTTTGTTTGTTTTGGGTTTTTTTGCCAGTTTTGGAGTCCACTCCAGAACTGGGGCCAGACCAAATGTTCTGCTTCTTCAAGCTAGCCAAAAGAATTTAGCACATAAGCCAGAGGCCACACGACCTTTCTATTATCACCCGGCTTTAAACTGCAGAGAAAGTCCTCCGATTCAGACTAACCCACTCTGTGCACAGGTATCCCTGACCAGGGAACGAACACCTCTTCTACAGCCAAAAGGCTAAGACATCAGTTGTTGGGATTCTTTCTGAACAGCTACCTCCTTGACACACCCACTAGTCCAGATTCAACTCTTTTAAAAGCATTTTTCATAGAAGACTAAAGAGAATCAGTTCCCCATGGTACAGGCAAAGCAGCTTTTATTACCTTTATAATCTACCAACACATTACAAAAATTTTCCCCAAACCCAGATTTTATCATCTTTCATTCTTTCTGCATTTTCACCCAGGTTGGAGAATAGAACAAATTATTTTCCAGAATTTCAGAAAAAATACATCCAATACTTAGCATTTTGTGTTTGCTTCTACACCAATGAAGCTAATGCAGCCCTTGCTATGGGCAACAGTGTAGTGTCCACTACAGGTGCAGCTTATAAATTAAAATTTAAAAGCAACCAGCTAAGTCAAATGCCTGGCATCTATATCAATTTCCACAAAACAGGCATGCACAACACCCAGGAGCAGAGACTAACCAAAGGCTTCCAATATACTCTGCACACAAGACAAAAAACAGACTTGAATTTTCAAGGAGACAGAATGGTGAGGTTTACATCACAACACACTGATACCGCTGTAAGAGACAGCGAGAAAAGAGGCAGCACTGAGACCAAACGGGTATCTGGAGAACAGCATCGAGACCGGCTCACTAGGAGGTTTACTGTGCACAGCAASGAGACCTTGATAAACAGCTTCTCAAAACAAAAGCTGGACCAGACTTAAACAGAACAGCAAAGAGTGGTGGTGTTCAGTTGGAAGCCTTGTGCCCAGGGCTTGGTTTGCTGAGAGTAGTCGCAGAAGCACACAGAGAGGAAGAATATCAAACGTTTGAGAAAAAGGCACTCTATATTCATCTGCACTAGGAAGGAACAGCAAAGGTTTCACTAAGAGTCATTTAGACTGAACAAGCAGGAAGATAACTTGTATGCATTAACAAGCTTGCTGCAAGAAGTTACACAACATACTTGAGACCTAATCAGAGAGAGACATGTTTCACTTTGATCCGTATTACAGTAGCACCTACAAGCCCTTGCCCAAATTACGCTAGGGGCTGTTCTCCTACACAGAAAGGCTTCCCCCAAAGATTGCAGGCTGCCTCCTTTCCTCAGCTTTGGCAGTCCTTTTTTTAAAAGGCAAAGCCAAGACACAGATTAAGTGACCTTCCTACAGTCACATTGAGTTGGAGGAAACACAAGGAATAGAAAATAGGTACTCCAACTTGAGAGACAGGAGCCCATCCTCTTTACCAGGCAGCAAACAGAACACCATACTCCATTCAACTTGAAATATTGTAGAGAAGTGATGTGCAAATTTCTTTCCTGCACCCCTGAACACCAAAAAAAATCTTCCTAACCCTGCRTTTCAAGAAGAAATGGAATAAAGTCCAAGCTCATAACAAAAGATGCTCCTCTTTAAGGAAGGGGAAACTGCAGGGTCACAGCCCTAAGATTTACGGGGATACATACTCCAATCCTTGTTCCAGAGACTTCAATTCACAGATTTTCCAATTCACAGATTTATCCCTATGCAAAGCTAATGCCCCCGATACAAGGGGCACATGCAGACCGTGAGCTTTTGCCAGAAACTGCTTCTATTTATACACAGGGAGTCAAAATCAGCTATAGCACATGGTAAGTTTCTCATCCTCATTGCCAGGTGGCAGCAGAGGTCAAAGGCAATCAGGACCTCCTCAGGTCTACAAGCAGTGATTTGTTTGCCGAAGAATGATTTTAAATGATCTTCTACGAAATATTCAACTCTGCTAATAGTAATGTACAGGGCCCATAAATTCAGAGTCAGCTTCCAGCCAGGGTACAAAATGCAGAAGCAGCAAAGTTAAACAGAATCCATGTAGTGGACGATAAAAAAACGACAGTAAAACAGCTGAAGACAGATCATTTGCAAAAGCAGTGAGTGACATGCAAACATATCACCTTCAGCAATCCCCATGAGAAGCAAACTCAACAGCCTTAATTTCCAGGAAATATTAAGCAGCTGCTGAATAAAATATCTTCTTCCAAGTATCTGAAAGTGGCTGCCCAAAGTTAATGATCACTTCATGAAGTTTAACCAGTCATTTGCATTAAGAGTTCCACAGAAGCACTGTAGTTAGAAATCAGGATTTAAAAAAGGCCAGTCATTAGATCTGAAACATGAAACAATTAAAAGTAATTAATGTTTTAATTAATGTTTTTTATTACTTCTAGATGTTGCTAAGGGCGCCTAGGATACCAGCCCCGATCTTATTACAGTCTCCCTGGACACTAGAAATACCTTAAATAATTTTTTCACATCAGTTAAGTGCACATGAAAGATGAGAGCCATAGATAAGTGGGGTATGTTGCTTTTAAAGCATTACGCTCTTCAGATAACTACTACTGCAAAAGTATACTTGCTCTCAAATACCCCTGAAGTCAGCCTGCAATGTTTTCAAAATGAACACGAGAGTCTCAGCGTAGCAAATCAACTGCTTCTGGCTCTGACCAGCTTTGGCTGCAATCCTCAAACAAACTCCTGTCACAGTTAACTCCCAAGAGAATCTGCAGGAACTGGGAACCTACGTACCGTGGTGGATCTGAACTGCAGGTACCTTCATCTCGCACCCTGGGTGGTGAGGGGAATTCCTGTTGTCTGATTTCAGGCACCGTGGAATGTCTAGGTTAAAGCCAAGGCTTTCTAGGCAGGTGATGATTTTCAGTATTAGTATCTCAAAGCATCTCCAGAGATCTTTAAGAAGGAACCTGGTTCCTAGGGCAGGTATCTAAACTCCGTGTGACTGAGGAGAGCCCACCTAAGTCGGAGGCAGCTACCAGAACACACAACAACTGGCTTCCTGCAGCACTGTCCATGCAGACCCTCCAAACCTAACAGTATCATTTGTCTCCTGTCCCAGAGCAAACAGCCTGTAGCCCTGTTGTACAAGATACTGTTACAATCATGGTGAGATTCACCTGCCTAACAGCACTGGTGTCCCATGAGAGCTTTTAAAAGTCCTTCAAGAGCTCAATGAAACACTGAAACAGAAGCTGAGGGACTGTCAGATGAGTGGTACCAGGACAGCAAGCGATGCAGTAAGAAGGTGGATTCTAGCAAGCTTCAAGCACAGCTCAAGTTCTACAGGCTTCTTGCTCCTTTTAACTTACTAAAAGGTTGTCATTTCCTTCAGTGCACTAGGCAGCACATGCAAGCAAACCAATTAATCAAGAACTAAACTGTGCCATCAAGATACATGCAGTAAAGCTGTACTACCCTTTTTCAGAATCGCAGGTACATTGAAATTACCAGATGACAGGTACAGTAGCTCAGCAGATGCCTGCACAGTATTTCACCCTTTACACAGGAGCCTCATTAAAGAATGAAGAGGTTAAGTGACTTGAACTGGGTCACACAGTGACCCCCGGCAGAGGAGCAAGCTCAGCTCAGTTGCTCTGACAGCTCTGGTCCACGTGCTACCAAGAAAAAGCCATACCTCCCTCACGAGCAGTTGTGCCGCACTCCAGCATGCCATGTGCTCTTCCTTGGCCATACCGTGCACACAGGTCAGGCTGTAACGCCGTAGATCATTCACAGGCACAAAGCAAACAGGAGAAAAGTAAAGTTGCCATCTCCTGCTACTACTTTCCCCAGCAACAAGCCATTTCCTTTCACCTGAGACAAAGTCCGCAGAGGCCCTGATAACACTCAGCAGGTACTAGCACAACCGCCAACCTGACCAAGGCAGCACATGACCCTGGAAACACAGAAAGTCAGAATTACTTCCATTCTGCAGCCCCTTACTTTTCCATAACAGACGGACTGTGGTCAAATGCAGCTTTTGTTGCCGTTTCCTACTATTACAGATAACTTTCATGAAAAGGATGCCCTTACTAAGATGCCCATTCATTTTGTGTTCCCTGCTTCATGGTATAACTTACTAGACTGTGACAAAGAACTTAGCCAGACACAGATCAAGTTGCCCAATTCTGGAATGCAAGTAACTTAGATCTGACTTGCTTCAAGGAGGGGGAAAAAGAAGAAAAAAGAAAAGAGAAAGGAAAAAAAAAAGTCATCAAACAATAAGGATTCTTCCAGGAAAGCAAGGCTACTGAAACATTACTTCCTCGGTAGCAATATAATTTAATTCCTTTGCTCCTGACTATATTCCATGCTGGCTTACAAACAAATAGAAGTCACTGCAGTATATGAAAAGTTTGCTAATAACAGTTTTTATCAGCTATTACCATAACATAAGCAAGCCTTGCCATACCAGACATACAAGAGACAACACAAGGCATCCTTAATCTTTACTACCAAGCCTGCAACACTTATGTCATCTCTTGCTTTCATTTCTAAGTAGCTACAGCACGGTTTGCAGCGGGAATGAATCACATTTAATACCAACTCACGCGATTCCTTTGGCCTGCACAGCTGTTTCTCTCACGAAAGTACTAATTGACTTTGCTATTGTCGAGTGGGAAATAAGTAGTAAAACACACATAAAACCACCGAAAGACTCAGAACTGCCACTTACTTCGCTGAGAGCGCCTTCACGCCCCGCTGCCAGGCTACGCCGTCGCCGCGCCCCTCACCTGCAGCAGCCCACCAGCCACCGGGGCCGCACGGCCGCTGGGCACCCGCTCCCCGGCGGGCACCGGCACAGCCCGGCCCGCTGCGCTCGGGCCCCGAGCGGCGATGCCAGCGGAGCCACCGCCGCGCCC
>JAYKAV010003321.1:92695-105965 GCA_035582835.1 Phoebastria nigripes | reverse complement strand
TCCCTCCCTCGCTCCTTCCGCGCTCGGTACTCGCGGGGATTCGGCGCAGAGGGGGCCCCGCTCTGGTGAGGCCAGCGGAGAGGAGAGGAGAGGTGCCGCCGAGGCCCAGTCAGCCCTGGCCGCGGCGGCGGCGGCGGCTGGGCCGGCTCCTGTGGTGTCCCTCATCCCCCGGCGGGGAGCAGCTCAGCGCCTCGCCAGGCGACAGGCTGGGCCTCTGCCAGCAGCCCGCGGGCTGCTGTAATAGAGGGTTTCCCACTTGCTGGCGCGGCGCGGCCCCGCGGGGTCCCCCTGCAGCCCGGCGGCGTGGCGAGCGCTTCCTGCCCTGTCACAGCCGCCCGGCCCGGCCGGTCGCGGCGCTTTGCCCCGAGGCTCCTGCGAGGTGGGGAGCTGCCTCCTCCCTGACTGGCGGGACCTGCTGCGTCTCCTGCTTCGGCCAGTCCTTGGGTGCCTGATTCACCTCTTCAAAGGGCGAGGAATGGCTCTTTGCTCCTCTCTCCTCTCATAGTTCTTGAAGGCTGCATCTGAGCACCCTCATCCGCTCCAACTGCTCAACCCTGTTCTCTGCTGGGATCATCAGGCTCATCGCAGCCCCGGAGCCAAAGCTCTTGATTGTCTCCTCACGCAGCCTGACACTGCTAGCTTGCACTGTGCTGTTCATACAACTAAACAGAGGTGAATCTGTGCTTTATACAAAGTTTTAGACAAATGCTGCAAATGCTTAGCTGATGACAAAATGTTAGATAGTAAGCAAACATATTAGGTAGCAGCTACAGCAATGCGGGATTGGAGCTGCTGTCTGCCAAGGCTGAACCAGAATGAGAAATGAAAATCTGTGTTTGGGAAAGGTTACTGCTTAGCTGCAGTAGCACAAAGTTGGAAGTAATGGAGACTTTTGTTTTCATTTTATTGTTAAATACTTGCAACGTTTCCCCCTAGAGCTGTTTTCATCCTTAAAGAAAATACAGTGTGTAAATGATTTCTGTGTCCCAAGGAATCTGAGGCTTTGGGGGGTTACACAGTAGAAAAGCGTGGCTTGTCGTTGCTGGTGCTGGAGCGCTCTTTGGGGCATAGGGGCTTGTTTGACAGTAGCTTTCAGGACAGCTCTGGGCATGTCACTTGGAGGAGACTGTGGGAAATAGTTGTAGTTATCCTCAGGAGCTTGGGAGTTTGCACAGCAGACTGGTATGAAAGAGGAAAAGGATATGGGGTGTGGCTGGAGCAATCTGAGAAGCAGCCATGCCTTGGGAAAAGTGCTGCGCTGACCTTTATGGGGGATCATTGTTAATTTCTGTGTTAATAACACTGTAACACCCGGGAGGGGAGGAGTTTAGCCTCCACGCTGGGTCTGCGTGGGAAGAGCAGTTTGGGAGTGGTGTGTGCTCGCTCCAAACGATCCAGCACAGTTGCATGGAAGGGCACGGAGTCCCAGGAGTCAGCTTTTCCTGGGTGCTTCTCCTTCCTATGCAGCCTGGCACTGTATTCGCTTCTGCTGCAAATCAGAGGGCATCTGGGCACTGGGGTGGCCCCTGGGACACCGCTGTACCTGCACTTCTTCGGGATTTGGTTCTGCGTTGGGTGCAACAGAGAGGAAACTGTTCTTGGTTTGTCACTGGACCTGTCTTTGTGGGAACAGAGATGGCTCTGGATTTCCCAACAGAACAACTTAGGCTCCTTTTTTATCTTTTGGAAACTCAGAGGCAAAGTCAGAGGGAAGAAATAGGCCAGAGAGAGATGGCTCATGCAGGCGTGCTTAGGGGCAAGAAGAGGTAGCAGGGAACGGTAGAGCAAGGAGAAGTGAGACTATAAACCAGAGTAATTCCTGGTGGTAACCAGTGGGAGCTGCAGCAGTGTAGGAAAGCATCAGTCTCCTTACAGCCTGTGTACCTGTGAAAGCCTGATCTTCCTTTTCATCCAGAAGTAACAGATTACTCCAAAATTAGCCTTCTTCCTTTTCCCAGTAACCAAGTCTGTAATTCTGCAGAGCCTTTTCCGTTCCTATGAGCTTGCCTGGCTGTAAACAGCATGCTCTACGCCATGTAATGATGCAGGAAATCTTCTGTTGTAAACACCTTAACAGCGGGACACCAGGTAGTTTTATTGGCCTAACTAACCAGGCTAGCTGGAGTTAAAACTGCTCAGTTGTTTATTTACACATGTATGCAGCGAGCAGTTAGTACATTAGAGAGTGTAAATGAGTAACTTGGAAAAATCACAGAATCGTGTTTGAGCAAGGTTGTCCTTCCTAAATTACTAATTTGTGTAAGTAATTTCTGTGAAAAGTTCCTGATTTCCCTCAATCTTTTTGTTTAGAGCAGTCAGAAATTAATAATAAATATCTGCTTAAAAACTACAAATTGTGCCACACATGAAGTGGAAAAAATACGACAATGCTAAGACTTTGCCCTTTTAATGCCTTTAATCTGAAGATCTCAGAAGTTTGTCTGTTAAGAATTCCGCCAGCTGATGGCCATCCTTGACTTACAGTTGGGCAATTCAGGTGTTTATGATGCCTGATCGTAAGATGTTAAGAGATTCGTCCAAGGTCACAAAGACAGCCTGTGTCAGACACACATGGTGACTATAAACATTTTAAGCTCTCGGGACAAAACCAGTATCTTGCTCTGCGTGCAGTGCATAGCTGAGCTCTGACAGCAGTCAAAGTCTGTAAGCTTTACTATAGTGAAAAGAAAAATATAGTCTATCGAGTAATAATAAAATTATACTGATGTCAAATAAAACAAACACTGCTAACAGAACGATTAACAGCTTCCGTGTCTGACAAGTCACGTTCTTCTTACAGAAACAGTTCATGTCTCTGAATTTTTCATGGGTGGGAAATAGTTTTCTATTCTGCTAGTTCAATTTTCATGATGATTTAAAAAGCAAACAAATGTTCCCGGCAAGAAAAATTTGCACCATACGAAGTAAAAGGATTACTGAAAACGAGAAAAGAACAGGTAAGGTATGTCAGCATCCTCGAGGCCAATTTATTCTTGCCTTTTTTTATCTGAGCCTTTGTCGTAAATTACGGGTATGCCCATTAACATCTCAAACAGAACTGGAAAATTAAGGCCAACAGAAGTGTACTTGCTGAATTGCTTTGCAGGGCGATCCAGTTCTCAGAGTGCTACAGCAGGTTCCTTGCACTCAGCCTGGTTTCATCTGTCCGTAACTGCGCTCTTCTGTTGCTTTTGTCAGCAGCAAAGGGTGCGTCGTTGTGCCAAACGCTACAGTGCTTCTAGCATCCCGCTCCACAGCCACGGCACAGCCCTCCTCTCCCAACAGCAGGTAGAGCTGCCGTGGGCGAGAGGCTGGGTCGCTTCTGAGAGCCGTGCCTGCCTCTGTGCGGGACTTCCTCAGAGCAGCGCAGCTGTGTTTGCACTGCAGCTGATGGAGGGAGTAGCAGTAATTTTTCCCTCTTTCAGGAACTGCATGAGACCAGGAGTTAAACACAAGGATGGGCCTGGCTGGAGGGAGAGCAGAGGAGAATCTGCAGCCTTCGGAAGGACAGAGTACACAGAGCTGGTGATGGCCTCTTCTCCCCTTTCTGTGAGCATCTCTTCACGTGAGTAATTCAACATACAGCAGGATGCAGCAGCACAGAGGCAGCCTTTGCTCTTTGATCCCTACTGCATGGAGACTTAGACGCTAAGTGTTTTGGGCAAATGCAGAAATTTCTTCCCTTGTTTTGTTGTGCTGCCTCAAGCACCCCAGTGGCGTCACTTGTGTTTGTATCGTGGGGCCTTTAAGCCTTTGTATGTTTTGCGTTGCTCTGAACCAGCCTCTTCCTTGGCTCAGAGCCACTGTTTCTGCACTGTCTCTGGCCCATGTTCAGTCATGCCTGTTTGTAGACAGTTGGGTGGGTCTCTCACACACTACGCAGAACTCTTCATTGCACCCTCTTTGCGTGTGCTACCACCGTGAGGAGAGTTGAAAGCCTCCTCTTTTACTTGCCTGATACTGCGCTAAATGCGCTCCAGACCTCTCAGAAATGAGAACGGCTGTCTCACATTGAGCTCCGGGAGGGGTAGGGGGCAGTTAGTAAAGGGAAAGGGAATCACCAAGAAAGGGAAAAAAAACTGGCTGATGATACTGCAAGGAGCTGGGGAGCACAGACAGCAAGTGGAGGAACTTCACAGAAAGCAAATTAGGGCAAAGGGGGTGGAGCCCACAAAAGGTGAGGCAGAGGCACCTGCTGCCCCTCCCCGGCCTGGCATCCTGTATCTTAAACATAAGTAGCCTCAGGAAGCGGAGTTGATAACCTAGAGCTTGGAGAACTCACTCCCAGTCAGGCCTGTCCCGGATCCACCTCTTCTGGACCCGGCCATTTCATTTACCTGTGTCTTCACAGGCCGTGGAGGTCTGGACAACCAGTTCTTCAGTTTATGCCACGTGTTCTATTGAGCACCGGGATCTCCTGGGCAGACCTCGTTCTCTAAGTACRCTAACTGGGGGTAGAAGCAGCGGAACAGATATTTCTAGTTTTTCTGAAGGACAGTATGCTATGAGAAAAAAAATTAAAATACAATTTAATAGTTCAGTGGGATTTTCTTGAACATATAGTTAGTTACTCATGGCTATTTATAGCACTATCATTTGAATATCCCTAAAGATGCAGTCATCAGACTTTTTTTTCATTATTGCTTTGAAGAACAAACCCGTACTTGTTTTAACAAGTCACATCACGGGAGATGTTATTCTACACTCTCCACCCACACAACCCTGGGATTTATTTTCATTTGAGAGCTTGTTAAACATAGCAGCAGTCAACTGAAGAAACCAATGTTCCAAGACACAAAGGATTCACACCTATAAATCATGAACTTTAGTAGTGGGAAAGGACCATCGTTGCTTTGAAATGGAACGGGCAGTAGCACTCTTCAAAGCTACAAGAGGTTGGCTTTAGTTTTTAGTTCCGTGACACCGAGTGACTGATCACGTATCTATTTAGGTTTGTGTGTTCTCTGTCCACCTTTCCTATACAGATGGGCCTAAGGTGAGGATAGAAAAATAAGGCACATTTGACAGTCGCAGAAGTGGCCAACTTGCAGTAGAATGCAATCCTATGGTAGGACGTAAGGGACCAGATTTCACCCCATCTCATGCATGTGGGTGTTTGTGTAGCTGTAGCAGCAGTTAACACGTGACAGCATTTGSTCGCCTTCACAGACGGCTCCAAGCCATTCTGGGGTCAGCCAGCCGCAGCAAAGAACAGGACATGCTTCTCTCGCCCCACCCTCGCAGCAGCTCACTGCGACAGACAGGACAGCTATTTCCTTTAGCATCTGATGCATTTTCTTAAGCCAGCTGCTGACAGTTGTGACGCAGCCTGAGATGAGGCTAATCCTAGCAGCGATGCTGGCATTCAGGGGTATCAAATTCATCACAAGATTCACGCTGTGGTTTCCCCTAGGGGCAGCATCCCACCAGCCTTGGGAAAGGGCTTTTGATTTTAACGTTTGAGCATGTTTCCTTGCGGTTTTTCAGGGTCCTTAAGAAAGTCTCCTATTAAGGGAATTACAAGTTTAGTATGAAACTTCCGGGATATCTAAAATACGAATGTTGTGAAGACTTGTTATTCCAAGTGAGAGGCATTTGGAAATATTTATGCCAGTCAGAGAGACAGCTTAATATTGAGGAATTAGCTGCTCACATTATGGGTCAGTCTTATTGCCTGTGAATAACAACTTCCTTTCTCTTCCTCCTTGTGCAGTTTTGCCCTACTTAACTCTAGAACAGAATTTATATCCCCGCATCAAGAAAGTTCTGAATTTTTACTTTGCTTATTTTTTCCCTTTGTAAAATATTTCAGCAGCATCAGCTGGGCAGGGATTTGGAAGCTATTTCCTAAGACAGAACTGCTTGCTCCAAGGGTGCAGTTTTTTCCCTAAATACAGTTTTTCCAACTGCATAAAGACATAACTGAAACAAAATTCTTTCTCCTTTCATTCCCTCACCGTGGCTACAGTGCGTTTTGTGATCTCAAGTAGCAGGGAAGCTCAACTGTCCAAAAGAGGGACTTCAAAAAGATTTTAGCAGCAGTGATTTAGTACGTGTTGTTCAGGAAACATCTCCGGTATGGCTCCCCACTCCAGTCAGTGCTGCTATTCCCGATTTAGGATTAATGAACGTTTCCTCTAAAGAAAATGTGCCCCTGAAATTTGAAAATTCAGAAACTGCGGCTCTTCCACTCATGCAATCCCTACTGGCAAGAGGAGCACGGCAGTGAGTCACCTGGTCCGCATGCCCGCGTGTCTGTCTGTCTGTCTGCAACTGAGCAGGCCTAATGGTATGTTTAGTATGCAGGAACAATAAGATGTCTCAGAAGAAGTCAATGCAGTCACGCTTTAATGGGTTTTTACATCCTTTTAYGATTCACAAAGCCAGAATATAAGTACTTATACATTTTTAATAGGAAAGTAATATATTCCCCTAAAAGAAAAATAGATTTGATTAATCATTTGTCATAAAAGTTGCCTGACAGTTGAAACTTCAAGCTTCTAAGCTAGAAAAGCTCAAATAGACAAATTATTCTGAAATGTTCTTCAAAGACCAAACAGCTGTTTTATTAAAATATTAAATTTACATTTTAAAAAGAAATATTCTGATTTATTATTCAATTATGATAATCTTATTGAAGTGACGTGAAACTCATGACAATGGGCTTTATTCTGTCCTCAGTTATCCACAGGCAATCAGTTTTGCCATTATTTAGAACTGTGCAAGATCACGCACACAGAGAAGCACCATTCTGGAAAGACAAATCCGAGACACGGGATTTCAACTTGATTCTAATTTTCCCCAGAGAAAGTGGGTTTTCAGGTCTGGGACTAGGGCTGGATCCCTTGGGTCAGACCCAGAGGACCCATCCAAATCTCACTGTCGCAAGAAACAGAAAAAGGATTTCAGAATACACCAACTTCGTCCCACAGCACAAGTGAATGACCTTCAAACAACTTGAAGCAGGTTGAATTTACATTTTACTTCAAAAAAAAAAAGGGAAAGTACATACATGAGGGGAAAATGGGGTGAACAACAATTATCTGAAACCAGGTTTCTACCATTTTTACCTACAGTTACCAACTGCATTTGAATCAGCAGGGCTCTTGCCAGCTGTCGCACACTTGCTTACAATATGAACAGGATTGTGGATCAAGGAAACATTTTCAAAGTTGAGGCCCAAATGGAAATAGTAAGGTATCATACACAGTGTGAGTTTATAGTACACAGCATTTTTTTTTAAATGACGTAACGCAACAGCAGGAAGGAGTAGTAGTAGTTAACAGTTACTAACACTAGAATAATCAAATTTGTATGTTATACATATACAGCAACTAACTGCTTTACAAAAAAAGCAAAATAATACAATATATTGTCACATGTATTTACAGTGTAGTAAATATACTTTTCTGTCAAATTTTACACAAAAACTATTTACAGGTGAATATACTGCATTAAAAAAAAATCGTGGGACCAACACTAAAAGTGACCTTCTGTGGTAAGTTTGTTGCATAACAATAAGACGTGCTTCATTACATTTGAAAAAAATTAACCTTAGAATGAAACAGAAAAAGCCCTAAAACCTACAACCCAGTTAGGAGTAGAGCACTGGAACGCTCCCAGGTGCTCAGTCCACAATACTTATTTGAAATGTTTCCTGTTCTTGGAAACCTCATGCACATTAAAGCAGAAACATTGGCATAATTAACAGGTAGGTTATGCACTATTCAAATACTACTGAATTATCTTTAAGTCAGGGAAAATACAAACACAAACAAAATGTTAATCATCTTTACAGTACTTAACTGTAGTTAGTGCGCAATGGGTAACGTGTTCTAAAACGGGTGTCAAACGTACAGTCCCCATGATGTAGTTATATGGTCCACATGGTAAAATCAGATTCTTCTGAATCTAAATTTTCATCTCAAAGCACACAGACTCCACGGCTGCAGTAGCCCACGCAGCAGAGACTGCCCAGTAGTCTGCAGGCTGCCTGAAACAGCGACTCGCAGGTCGGAACTCTTAGACCTGTCTCCCACTCCTTAGATCGGGTCTCAAGCCCACATCGTCACCAGCAACTACCTGCTGATCACTACGAGCGCAAACCGAGTAAGGACGAGGAGAGAATGCAAGCAGGCTGGACTGGGAACCAAGAGCAGCGCTCGCAGGAACGAAACAGAGCAGGATGGAGAATATTCAAAACAGGAGAAGAGAACAAGTAAAGGAGATGTGAGAAAGAAAACAAAAAGGCAAAATAACAGCAACAGGGAGCAGGCTAAGTGATGAATGTGACAGTAAGGCACTGAACAACTAATTACTAATAGAAGTTTAATCATTAAAGAAAGGCCATGTTTTCCCCCTTGATCTAAGCACGAGCTTCCCAAGTACTGGTACTGGGAGGTAGCTTTCCTGTGTATCGGGGCACATGTGATCCTGAATTAAACCTTGGCCATCGACTGTAACTGCACCCAAATTCAGCCCCCGGTACCTAATGTGTTTGACACCCCTGCTCTAAGAAAGTTCAGGTCCTCTCACTGAACCATGCCGTGAAAACATTAAATGACTCCCCCTCCTTCCAGGAAGTAGAATAAATTAAATTTTGTTAACTGACTTTACGAAGACATCAGTTTCTTTCAGCTGGGACTGAGAGCCTGGAGCAGTTCTAGTTCTCACATGAAAGGTCCATTTTGATTTCACATTATATGTATTTCAAAGAATGCATTAATTCTAATTTAGGGATAGTTTGTTTTTTTTTTAATATAGGCAATGCAAAATATTGAAAGAGCTGCTCTCAAATGCACCCAGGTCCCAACAAAACTGATTTGGTAGTTCATCTGGAATTACTATTTCTGTTTAAAGAAAATCTGCTCGTAAGCAACTGAAAGCTATCTTTTTCTAACAGCAAATTACAAGAGATTCTTTTCTCCTCCCTCTACAAATCCTCAGGCTTCTACAATTCATTGTCTTCAGCAAAACGGAAAGGGCTGGAATTAGCTTGATTCAGCATAACCGAGTGCAAACTGGCAGCGATGCTGAAGGTGGCGATTAGCGAAGTGATGTATGAGATGAGAACGGTTTTACACCCATAGCAGCTCAGGGCATGGCACGAGTCGCCGCTCTACTCCTACGTTCAGTTCTAGCCCCACAACCCCCTTCATAGTTCTGCACCAGTTCACTAACCACGTTTCTACTGCAGCTCCTACACGACCGAGAATAAAAAAATTTGGTTAATTGCACAAGTCTTCGTGTTTTCCAACRTATCTATTTCAAGACTGCTAATTCTAAGTTTTCCTCTTGTTTTGGCAAACTATTTGCATATTAAGTTTGTGTTCATAGTTTTTCCAGGACTGTAAACAAATTAAAGAAATTAAATTGTTATTTTATGAATCAATACAATAAAGGTATTTTTATTTACATAAATGTTACATTGTTACTGTGTGGATATATGTGAATTATGTGCTATATCAATAAAATCTGAACACTTAATTGTACCATTCTCTAATAATTTAGCTGTGGAGTTTGATTTACTGAAAGCCACTAACAAAATTGCACTAGAGGATTTTATTTTATATAGTGGATATACTTTTTTTCCTTTAAAGCCACTTATAGGTTGTTAATTTCTAACACACAACAGGGATCTGAACCTGGGAGGTCTAGCTGTTCTTCAGCAGGAGATAAACTCAGCCCTCCCATGAGCGCCCAGGTGACCGGCCCTTCTGTCAGAACTTCTGCTCGCCTCGAGACCAAACGCTCTGCACGTTTTCAGTCGTGCAGCAGCACCTGCAGCACCCAGCGCTGCACCTTCACACGTCATCAACATAGCAGCATGCTCTCACAGTCGTCCATCGCCGACTGTAGCTGACAAGTCTTTCACAGTGACAGCAATTTCAGTTTTGTGTAACCCCCGCGTACGAACCCTTACGAACTAAAACCCCTTGAACGTTCTGCAAGACAGGTTTGACTGCAGGTGTCTGTACTGATACCAGGAATTGCACTGCAAACATTCAAACGTAACCTGGATTTGACACAGTGTCAGTTATTTTTAAATTCATGTACCTTAAGCAAACATCGCTGGTTTTGTATCACTGCTTGGGCAGCACAAAAGCAGCTTTGCCAAACACCATCTCCCAGAGCTGGAAGTTAATTCATTAAATTTTCCTCTCCATACCCCCCTGGTTATTCTGCCAGGAATTTCTCAAAGGTGCATATTGTTGGGAAGGGCAAAACTAAAGTATATGCTAAATGGAAGAAAGAAGCAATAAATTTTCAACACTGCTACAATGACAGCATAATAGTCAGTTCTCGATGATTTTCTTTCCACTATACAGCCTTTTTTAGTGCAGGTAAAGTACAGCAAAAAAAAAATTTGCTTTGGAAAAAAGCCGGTTTGTCCAGTCTGGTCCATATACAGTCCAAGTATGTGAAGCTATGGTCTGGGGAATGAGAGAGACTCGTGCAGCCTCCTTGTCCTCTCAAATTTATTGCTAATTACTAGAAATTTAATCTAATCCACCACTTCTGGTTAAGCTCATTGTACTGCGGCTATCGTACGTTTCTTTTAAGCACGGTAAAAAAAAGTCCACAGCTAAAAATCTTACAGGTTTGCGTTAAAACCAGGATTATAGTGACTTCCCCCGGCTCATAAAGCCACTACCTTGAAAAGTGTGCAAACAGGATTAAGGATTAACACTTTCCTTTAGAGAAGAAACAAACAAGGCAGATAACAGAAGCAAGGTAGAACTGTCTATGGGAAATGGCTTTCGTATTTGGACAAGATACGGTTCTGCAGCGTTAAAGAACTCCACGCCTCCTTCGGCTACAAAGTCCGTCAGGATCTAGATGAGTTCTGAAACACTGGCTTAAATCAAAAACAGAAGAAAAGAAATGAAGGCATTAAAATTCAGGCAATGTTTCAAGAGTTGATCATCTGGCAACACGGCTGACAGGATGGGAACTTTAAAAATTAAGTGCAGCATCACAACCGGTGGAGGGCCCTTTGTGAGAGGCCCGCGTCTGTCAGTCAGTTTCCAAAAAAAAAAAAAGAAAGAAAAAAAAGAAAAAAAATTAGAAAGAAATAGTCACACAATCTTTTTGATGCTGTGACGTTTGAAACTGCCGGCACTTCGCTGCTTTTGCACTTGGCTTGCGGAGCCGTGGCGCATCCTCCCGCTGTTGGAGTGTCCGGCGGTGGGCGAGAGCTCCACGTTCTCCTTGTCGATCCCTGGGGAAACACAAGGACCGGGGTTAACCTGGCCGCTGAGGCCGCCCTGCGAGGCGCCGCGTTAAGCTCGGCTTCTCCTGCCGAGGCGCAGCCCAGCGCGCCGGCGCGGAACGGCGGTGGCGCAGGGCCCCGCCCGCCGCCCGCCAGGGGGCGCCCTCCGGCAGCGCCGGGCGCCAGCGCGGCCCCGGGGCGAGGCGCAGGGGACCCGCCCGCGCTGGTGTCAACAGCCTGGACGAAGAGGGGACGTCGTGGTCCGAGTAGCCCTGAGTTCTGCCATGCTGACAAGTGGCGGTTCGTTCAAAACAGCGTTTGGCAACACAAACCAGCAGCAGTGCCGCCTGCCTGGGAAAGCGCTGCAGAACCCGGCCACGGTGTCTTTCAGAAAGGAATAAAGTATTATCTGTGGTAGCGCAACCTCAGTAGGCAGGTAAGCACCACACAGCCGCTCCCTCGTTCCCCTCCACCCCAGCGGGACAGGGGAGAGGAAAGGAGGAGTGAAAGCAAGAAAACTTGGCTGTCCTGATTAAAATAAAAAGTGTGGTTAAGTGAGGGATTTGTGGAAGAAGAAAGAAAGCAAAACAAAACGAGTGATGCAAAGGCAATCGCTCAGCACGCCCCCCGGGCAGACAGTGCCCAGCCAGGTCCCAGGCGGGAGATGGCTGACCTCCCCCACGCCCTCCTTCCAGCGCCAAGCACCTCGCTCCCTGGCGCGGAGTAACTCCTGGGCGAGCCGGGGTCCCCTGCCCGGCCGGGTCCCCTCCAGCCGCTTGCCGGGGCCGAGTGAGGATCAGAGCAGGCCCTGTGCTGCACCAACACGGCCCAGCGCCGTTTTGGTCACAAATCTAAAACACGGCCCCACACCAGCTGCCGTGAGGAAAATCAGCTCTACCCCAGCCAGGCCCAGAACGCTATTTTAGCCAGATGTAACACAATCTTACTGTCGATGATGTCTCACAAACGACAAATCTGATACAGCTATTTCATTGCAGTACTGTAGTATGAAAAAAATAATTTTTTCAGGATCAGATGTATGACCCTGTGTTCAGCGAGAGCCCGGACTTTGGCCAGATAAAACACCGCCACATGCTAAAGTGCGATGCCTGCTCACACAGGTCTACGCGCTCACCTACACGTAGCTTATCACATTTCAACATGACTCGTTCAAACAATCTTTTTTCCCCCCCCTTAAAGTTGCAGACTGAATTTGCTGTTAGTTTAATCTGTCTCCAACAATAAAAGACAAAATACTTTGGCCTACGGGCACTGGCTGATCTGTTTCAATCTATGCTACTTTCCTACAACAACATGAAAATAAGACAGGGGTATGAACCGTTCACCGAGTTCACCTAGTCAGCTCTTAAAACAGAAATAGGGATTTTATTTAATATGGGAAATAGCATACATAAACGTTCACACGGCAGATGAAGGGTTCCCCCACATCCTCAAAGCATTCGTACCAGCATCCATACCCACTGAAAACACTGAAGTCTTCCAGGCCACAAAGCCCTTTCTGGCTCTCGTTTTGAGAAGACTGAGCAAATGAAAGAGTTTGACTCCAGTCTCTTCTGGCTTTTGCATTCTCTAGGAGGAAGAATTGACAGACTGTCAAATCTGTGGGCTTCTTCCAGCCAAAAATCAGTGACTGCTATTAAACAGGGGAATGGCAGAGCAAGGAAGGTTCATTTCTGAACCTGCAGAATTTTGCTGCAATGGCAGAGGCTGATTCTTGCTACCAGAGAAGATTTGTGTGTATTCCAGTACCTAAAATTCCCCTCAATACTGAATCTTGGCTCACAAATAAAGATCAGTAAAAATACATAACATACAAATCAATGTTTGGAGGACTCTGTCTCATTGCCAGAAGGAATGAAAGGCTTAGCTGGCTTATTTTCCATGCAGCAGAAATAGAACTGATGCAGGTATTCACTTGAAGAGTTAAGTGTCAAAGTGTAGACACCAATTATAATGATTTAAACCCTGGCAGATTGAGAGTAAAAAGAAAAAAAAAAAAAAAAAAAATTGAAAGAGAATCTAGTCCAAAAGTATAAT